>VZTI01004346.1:31761-80151 GCA_013397865.1 Struthidea cinerea
TTTTTTTTTTTTTTTTGTCTAAATCTGGTTCCACTAAAAAGTTCCTGATAAGCTCCTGTTATTGGCTGGTAACAAGAGATAACATTTTAGGTAGACAAAGATATTAGTGCTCCCGCACAGCACAGTAATAGTCAGCCTCATCATCCCATGTGAGAAAAATCTTCATTTCCAGTCTACACAGTTTGGTGGCTTTGGGAAATAATAGGCACATTCAGAGAATTCTGTTTTCAGGACATATAACATTACAAACAAAACAAAACAAAACAAACCACAACCGAATACGAAACCGAAACCAAACTAACCTCCCACATAATATCTGAGTTGTAATGGACAGTTTAGGACACATGGAATTACTCCTCATTTAATACTTTGGGAAATAGAGGTTTTTCTTGTTGAGCTGCTGATGTTTCTGGATGTTTAAAGCCTTGTTTCTTGTGGAGTTTGTTTTTTTTCAAGAGTGCAAGAACACAGAGATTAGACTCCTATTTGATGATTTTTCAAGACCTGCATGTAGGATTGACATAGGCAAAAGCTGTGTGCACAGCCTGTGGGCACAAGCTGTGGGAGTTGACAGCCTGACACTGAGAAAAGCTGTCATATATAGAGGCCGTTGAGATTCTTGGCCACAAAAAAGGGGAAAAAAGTGAAGGGCGAGAAAGCAAAAAGAAGAACTTCCAAGATATTTCTTACGGAGATGCTGTATCTGCTGTTTAAAATGACCTTCAGTGAAGCTGTCCAGTAAGAAATTCATGCTCACTCTCCACTCTGGTCTTCCAAGAATTGCACATTTCAGTGGCAGATAGGGGGTTATCCAAATCTGAAGCAGTAAACCACACTGATTATTCACACTGTAGATACCTCCCAAAGATAAGCATGGATGTTCTGTTTCTTTAATTAATAGGAATTAATTATCTGGATCTTTCAGGCAGCTTGGCTGTCTCATCCTAAGCTAAGGGCAAGGAAAGGAATAGGAAGGAACTACATCAAAATAAATATGTTCAAAAGAATGCAAATTCACTCTGATATTCTCCTTATATGCCTTAAATCCAAAGGCAGACTGCAGAGTCTGTGTAAAGACAAACTCTAGGGTCTTCCTGCATGCACATTTTTAAGGCATGACAAGGGATGACTTGCAATGAATCACAGCAAATCACAGGTGAAATCCTGCAGAAAGGCTGTTGCAAAGCCACAGCCACCACTTTGCTCTCCCATTTTCAGTTCTGAATAACCTGATCTGTGGAAAGTCTCGCTTTTGCAGAAAAATTTTGGGCAAAGCCACATACAACCTAAATGCAGAGACAGTGTTCTCCAGGTCAGAGCAGGGGTCTGTGCTGCCCTTCCAGGCTGATTTCAGTGATTCTGGCAGACAGCTGTGTCTCTGCTTGGGGAGAAAAAAAAAAAATTAGAAAGAGACTGCCTGAAGGCAGAGTTCTCCTCACATGTTCTGCCTGTTTTCCCTTCCTGCACACAGACACAGGCTGGTGACTTGGGCATGTCCCTGGCCTCTCACTGTGGTTGAACTGCCACTGTTAGACCACAGCCTGGAGATACGCTGGTGACAGCATCTCTGAGCATGTGAGGATATTGAAAAGGCAGACAATCACATGAAAAATGGATGTGCAAGAACAGAAACCACTAGCAGAGACTAAAATAAAGCTAATGAAGGCCAGGAGCTTCTGAGAAATATGCTTAGGACCATTAAACGTCTATATTCCTACAAATGTAAAAAAATGTAAGATACTATTCCTTAAAATGCCAAACAAAAATAGCAGTATCAGATTCCTCTCTGGCAGAAAGCTACTGAGAGGCTACCTAGAAATAACAGGTAAAATAGCTCCCTGAAAACAGGAACATTGCTAGCCAGAGCATAAATTCCCCTGGGATCAATATCCCACCTAGCAGACCAAGCTCAGTTGCATGTAAATTCATAAGGAACAGACATAATCCAGGCTTTTTGGACTCAAGGGAATAAATATCCTGACAATGTGTGGATCATCAGCCTAGAACTGGGATATTTTCCCATTCCTCCAAATATTCCAGTATTATAAAACCAGATTCAAAGTGCAGGAATACTGATACTCATTTTGTCCTCATCCTCACTGATGACAAATATATGTACATATACAAGCTTATACCTAAAAATATATGTATGCCTACGCAGATGCAAACACATACTTGCAAAAACACACTACACGCTCCTGTGTTAAAATATGGACCCAGATCTTACAGCACTGTCATACAGAATTGAGTTCCAGAAATGTTTGGACAATGCTCTCAGGCACAAGTTGTGTTTTTTGCGGTGTCCTGCACAGGGCCAGGAGCTGGACTCGCGATGATCCTGATGGCTCCCTTCCAACCCAGCATGATTCTGTGATTCTATGATTCATTTTGCATGCAGCAGAGAAGGGATTTTGCCAAGAGTTTTTTGATAGAAATGTAAATTCATGCTTAATAACAGCAACAAAAATGCCTCTCCTCAAATATCATATAACAAGCACTAAAGAAACATAAGTGATTGTTTTTATTTTCTTCACAATCAGGACTATTTGAAAAAGACATGAGGGCTTCACTTTTGTTGCCCAGTTCTACAACAATTTCTCACCTTTTTGTTCTTCATCAATGGAGAGATACCAGGCAGCAAAGGGTCAATGGTAAAAGAGCATTTCCAAGATTAAAACTGCTCGTGAAGTTCCGCACTTGACAGCCTAAAGGTCAGCTTCTGAAATTGCAGGAAGAAAGAAAGAGCAAACTGTCCCAAGCATCCTTGAAAGCAGAAGGTAATACCAAGGAGCAATCTTTGTGACTGACAGAAAGCTTGCAAGTGTTTCAGTTATTCATGAATTGGCTTTAAAGATCTTGTCTCTTAGTACATGTTACTGTGTGCTGGTAGAAATATCATGAAAGGAAATTGTATGTGAAACAAAATTATAGAGAAAGAAATAACCTTTTCAACACAGACTTCACTGAAGTCTTGCTGAAGTCAATTTTATTACCTAGACCTGTCTAACTGCTATATTTCTTCAGCAGGACAGTGATTTATTCTTTACGTTGTGAGATACTTTCATATTAATGGTTACTTAAAATGCTTTAAGAGTTTTGACAATTTAGCCTTGCTGCAGAGGTTTCAAGCATCGGAAACATGGATTTTTAACTGAAAATTAACAGGCAAAACCTGATAAACTAAAAGGGGGGAAAAACCCTAAGCAAATCAAGTGAGCATTAAGATTCCTGACCTGGCTTGGAAGTCACTGCTATCATATCAACAGCAATCAAAGGCAGAATTAAAAGCTTATAAAGAGGAAATCTTTGGACGATAACTGAAGAAAGTAAATGCAGTGCCATGCAAAAGCCATCCCTAATCAGATGCAGAATCTGGACAGGCTTTCTCTGTTGGAGATTAAGCCTTTCACTAATGCTGTAGGGCAGACAAACTCACGCATTTTCATAACTCTGTAATAGTCTTAGTCATCATCAGAAAACAGAAACTGTGAATTTCCACCTAATTTTGCTTGTGCTGATAAATGAAAAATAGCTGCCAACAGGACCTTTTAGAATATATTCTCTGTAAAAATCTCCCCGTACTTCATGACATTAGGAATATCTTAAAAGGAACAGTTCTCACAGGGAGAGAAGAGAGCTCACTGACAAGCCTGGGGAATATCTTGGGAGGTAAATATTGCAGGCCTTTTTAAGCATCAGCAGCTTAGGCTGATGATACATAGAGTTTTTAAGAAAAGAATCAGAATTCATATATGCAGAATGTAGGGAAATATATGAAAGACTGATGCTATACTTCTAAAAAAAACAGAGGCAAGATAAAAACATTGAAGCAATGGTCGTAAATGCTTCCTAAGACAGAGTAAAATTAGTCTGCATCACACTGCAGAGTGCAGATAAGGTACTGAAGACATGATTTTGCCAAAATGGCTCAAATAGGCCATCTTTCTTCCTTAAAAAGCTAAGTCTTAAAGTAAGTGGTAATACAATAAAACCAAACATACTTGCAATCCTACTCCCAAATCTTCGAACAATGAGCAGCAGGCATCCTTAGCACAATAATTTTTGCTTGGAATTACCTCCAGAATTTTTTCAAGGTTTTCAGGCAAAAGTCTAGCTCGCTGATGTGTTCCCATTGCACTGAAAATTATTTTTCCGAGTCTTTGTTGTGGCTTCTTGGCACTGTTTAAAGAAACCAAACTTGTGAGTTCATATTAGATATAAAAAGTCAAGTTTCGAATGAATATATGTAAATAACACCAGTGGTAACATATCATCAATGAAATGGTGGTGGAGATGTTAGTCCAGTTCCTGACACAAAGGAAAAAAACAAGCAGTGTAGTGATGTAATTTTCTCTCCTCATTCCTTAGACAAAACTTTAGTGGACATGAGAAGTAATTTTTGAACACACACATGAGAGTGTGACACACATAGACACACACTTCCTTAATATTAATTACAGCTTGGGGAAAAAAAAAAATCCAAGCAGATAACTCATAATTCTTCAGGACATAACAACCGCTGAATGCGGACATTTTACTAAAAAATACAACAACATATTTGATCAATCACATCTACAGGGAACGTTTCCCAGTGGAAGAAGATGATCTTTAAGGTCCTTTCCACCCCAGACCCGTGATTCTATGACCTACCTTGCCTATCCCACTCAGGATTAAATACAAACCTGGCAAAAAGCTGCTCACAACTCCTTCAAAAATTCTGCCATTACAGGCATAAAAAAGTGGAAATGGAGGAGTTTTGAGTCAGGAAGTATGGTATCTGCAGATCTGTAAGGTATAAAATATCAGCGGGGGAGGAACAAGAATTTTCCTAATAACACTGTATGACTCACGTACTTAAGAGCACCATCTTACAGTGGACAGCAGCTTATTGTTCAGAATTCATTAGACATGGTGAACTGGTTGCTACATCCTTTTTTTTGCTGCTAGCTTCACATCTCTCCCTTTCAGTGTTTTTAGCTGTGCAACGCTTTGCCTCTGACCATTGACAGGTTGCACTTTTTAAAATCTCACTTTTTAAAATATTGGATATGAGATTGTTTCTTTTTCCAGAAGAGGTTTGGCTATTCTGAAAAGCACCCTTTTGTGACCAGGAGAAAATATAATGCAGTGAGGAAAGGAAAGGTAATCATTTTGTCTTTTTTTTCCTTTGTTCACAAAGTAACAGAAACTCAGGACTGAAAGCACCTCCCTTGTTATTTCAGAAGCAATATTATGAAAATGGATCCCCTTTCTACAAGCACTAACTGGCTTTCATTGAATGATTTCCAGCAATGATTGTAAATCCATGCATAAATGCTTGTGGCAACTGTGGACTTCTACTTTTTAGACTCCCAAATGTAAATATGTTGCCATAATGCACATTATGCTACTGCCAGATGTTAAATGACATTGCTTTTGTTATTACATTCACTCCCCTGTTTGTTTCCTCTGGTTTGGAAAGATACAGACTTTTGAAAAATCCCATTTTCATGTAATTCAAGGCTCCTTGTAGTCACAGTATGGCTTCTTTGTCCTCACAAACTGCTTCATAAATATGCACGGACAAAAGCAATAAACCTGCTTAAAAATGATATAGCGGCTTGTTTTTTAGGTATTCTCATAAAAAGAGCTTCACTTACACAAATGCTCTGAACCAAGAGCTTAGCTGTTAATTGTGACACTGCATGCAAGAATAATAGACAGATTCAAAGAGACAAATTAAAACAGAAATTCTACATGATAAACTATTCTGCTAAGTCCTGTCATGAATCATGACCGTAACCTTTCTGAAAAATTTTTTGCCAACATGGGACTGAATGTAAATATTTAACAATGCCCATGAATCTGAACTTCAAAATTAATTATGGTAATCCAGAATTTCTTGAAGTAATATTTTTTCAATTCAGAAGTAGCAGCAAATTTTGGATGACAATATGGAAAAACAACTGTTTTCTATCCAGGAGAGAGATAATAACACTGGATTCCCTGCCCGTGTGAATAGCTTCATCCCTCTTCCATAAAGGGAGAAATGTCAATCCTGATCCCTTTAGAGCACAGCATCAAAATTCAGGCCCAAAACTCAGGAAACAGAGCACCAGGAACTTTTCTTTGCCCACCACAAGCTACAGCTGCTGCACACAGTTCACTTTGCTGCTTTGAAGCTTTGGGCAAAAATGAGCATTGGAAGCATGAGTGGCATATGAAGAGGTCACAGTTTTTTAAACTCTGAGAAACCATTAATTTACCAAATCAATACATTCAATGACTTATAAGTGCACTTTCTTACCCATTTGAATGAGATTAACGTTGTTTGCAAAACTGAAATATTTGAACTGCTCGGGCCAGGCATTTCACAGAGCTCACCAAATTGGTGCTCAGGAATGTGGGTAAGAACAGTTCACCTGCACATCTGAGAGGATAGCTGCTGAACAGCAGTGTGTTCAGCGGGAACAGACGTTTGGGGATATAATCCCTTCACTGAAACAGGATTTCTGATTCTGTCTTAAACATAACTTTAGTGGGAGATGAAGCAGAAAGTCTTCTATCACACTACCTCCAAACTGGTATTTCTCCTGACTCCGCAGTAGAAAACCCTCAGCTTGTCTGGACCATCTCTCTGTCCTCAATTCTGTCACTCAAACCTCAAGTTGAAAAAAAAAAAAAAAAAAGAGAGAGAGAGAGAGAAAAGGAATTTAAATTCACAACAAATGGAAACTACAGTTTAAGGCAGAATTATTCCTCATCTATTACTAGAAGGCACTAATTAATAAAACAAATTCTTTTTATTCTTATGCACAGACATGTGTACAAGTAGTCAGATAAATAAGTTCTGCCAATTTCTATAGTAAGATGGATCTAGAAAGCAGGATAATTCCTCTGATTTACTGACAGCAGATAACCCAATATGAGCAGGAGAAGGCAGGAAATGCCACTACTAAATATCTCTGTGGAAATAGAAACTGTTCAGCTAGAATAAACTCCCACAATAATCCTAAATAGAGATTTGCTCCCAGAGTTTTTATTCCCCAGTGAACATAAGTAAATGTGTATGTGTGTTTATGAGGAAAGGCCATGCATTTCTTCAGCAATAGATAAGTTAGAATGTGCTGTTTGAAATGTCTGCAAAATAGGATGCTGAACAAAATCATGGTCACATAAGAGGCAAAGGACTTGCAGAAAGCACTTTATTATTTACAAGTGCCTATTGTAATTTTTCCAGGAATTTTTTATTCATTTTGTAACTTTCTTTACCTCTAAAAGGTGTTTTCTACACAGGACCAGACTCTATACTGTTTTAAGACATGTAACATGAGGCTAGAATCTAACTGACTTGTTTATGCTACTTTCGTTGCCAACAAGGAGGAAAAAAGGATTCTCTCTGGAAATCTACATTGCAATGGAGTCAATTCATCATAATTTTGAGGTTAAGCATTCGTGGAATAGATTTGTTGATGTTCTTTATGAGTACATTTAATCCTTTTTAATGACTCGTTTCTTATTCTGTTAATAGCTTCGCCAATCAAATGTTTTAATCAAAATCAGTGTCTATTGTTAGATGGGTAGAAGACCAAAAGCTTTGGGTTTTAATTTTTTTTCATACTAGGGCATACTTTATTGTTGAGAGTCCATCATCCAGCTGGCTTTTCTTCCTTTCACTTAGGGGTTTATGCAAAAGAGGAAATAATAATATCTCCAGTCTGCATCCAAGAAAGGTTAGTCACTCACCCTCTATTAATGTTGTGTTAATCATAACAGATTTCTGACACTTTGAAGAACTCTTCCTTGGGATCTCACAAGAAGTTTTTTTCTCCTTCTCTTTACCCAGGGTTTTTAACCCTGGTGAGAGGCAGCTGCAGGTTCTTCTTCAAGTCCGTTTCAGAGCACAAATATGAGTGCTGGTGTTTTATGTCTTGCTGAGGACTCCAAACTTTTGGTTATTTGAGGCGACTTAGAAAGAGAAAAACTGACTGATCACAGCAGGTTAAAACTAGTTTGCCAAGACCTGGCTAAATTGCTTTATTCATTTGACTCCAGGACAACCAACATAGCTGTCATTTTCCTGAGAAGAGAGGTACCTTCATCCGGATTAGAGCTAAGCACTTAAGCTCTGAGTGACATGCACCTGTAAATTCAACATATTTAGGAGGAGAAGACTTCCACTCCTGCTTTAATAAGCCCATTCAAATTCAGTCTTCTTTCTTTATGCATATTAGATTGCTTTTCCAGACCACTGCTGACACTCAGTGCTGGACTGCCTCATTCTAAATCCCCTTTGTGGTATAATTGGATTTTCAGTGCTTGGATGTTGCTCCAATGAAAATCATTAGAAGCTGGTTCTCATTTTTAACTAGCTGTTCTCATTATCAACTACCCAATTAGGCTTTTGATAACCCTATTTGACATCTTATTGCATGCTTGAAAAGCTCATTTTCCTTAAACTTTGGCTGTTTACAGTAATTTTCTTGATGTTTTGTCTTGAACAACAAGTAAGCATGAAGATCAAGAGAGATCAGAATCAATCAAAGCTTCTTCCCTGTATTAATAAGCTTGCTCAAAACCGAGATGCTCAGTTTGTTACCTCATAAAACTCTTATTTGAGTGCTTCATCACTATTCAAGAACATGTAAATTAAATAAATAATATTGTCATCTTTGTATTGTTCTGACCTCATATCACGTTAAGGCTAAACATAAAATCATGGACTCGCTAAGGCTGGAAAGGAAAGGTTATCGAGTTCAGCCACTAACCCAGCACTGCCAAGTCCACCACTAAACCATGTCCCTCAGTGCCATATCTACACGTTGTTTAAATCTCTTCAGGAAAGGTGACTCTACCACTGCCCTGGGCAGCCTGTGCCAGAGCTTAACAACCATATTCTTCCAATATCTGACCTAAACCTCCCATAGCACAGCTTGTGTCCATTTCCTCTTGTCCTACCACTTAGNCTCTACAGGAAAGGTGACTCTACCACTGCCCTGGGCAGCCTGTGCCAGAGCTTAACAACCATATTCTTCCAATATCTGACCTAAACCTCCCATAGCACAGCTTGTGTCCATTTCCTCTTGTCCTACCACTTAGTAGTTTGGACAAGAAATGAACACTCACGTAATTACAGCCTCCTGTCAGGGAGCCGTGGAGAGCCACAAGGTCCCCCCAAGCCTCCTTTTCTCCAGGCTGAGCCCACCCGCAGCTGCTCCTGGAGCTCCAAACCCTTTCCCAGCTCCATTCCCTTCCCTGGACATGCTCCAGCCCCTCAATGTCCTTCTTGCCATGAAGGGCCCAGAGCTGCCCCCAGGATCCGAGGTGTGGCCTCAGCAGTGCCAGCACAGGGACGGTCACTGCCCTGGCCCTGCTGCCACCCCATGGCTGGGACAGCCCAGGTGCCATTGGCCTTCTTGGCCACCTGGGCACACCTGGGCTCGTGTTCAGCTGCTCTCACCAGCACCCCCAGGGCCTTTTCCAGCTTTCCAGCCACTCTTCCCCCAGCTTGGAGCTGCAGGGGGTTGAAGGGATGCAAGGGCAGGACCCAGCACGTCCCCTGGTTGTACCTCACCCCACTGGCCTCATCCCATGGATCCAGCCTGTCCAGATCCCTGTGCAGAGCCCTCCTGCCCTCCAGCAGATCCACACTCCCACCCAGCTCGGTGCTGTCAGACACTGACTGAGGGAGCCCTCGATCCCCTCATCCAGGCCTTTGATGAAGATGCTAAACAGGCCTGGCCCCAGCACTGATCCCATGGGAACCCCACTGGTTCCCAGCCCCAGCTGGATGTCCCTCCGTTCCCCAGCACTCCCCGGCCCTGCCATCAGCCGGTTCTTCCCCCAGAGAACAGGGTCCTGTCCGTGAGCAGCCAGTTTCTCCAGGAGATGCTGTGGGAGAAGGTGTCAAAGGCCTTGTAAAGCCCAGGTAGCCACATCCCCAGCCTTTCCCTCACCCACTGAGCCGGTTACCTTGTCACGGGAGGGATCAGGTTGGTCAGGCAGGACCCGCATCTCCTAAACCCAGGCTGGTGGGCCTGAGCCCCTGCTTGTCCTCTACCTGTTGCTGGTGGCACTCAAGGCCTCCAGGGCCTCCCTGGCACTGAGGGCGGGTGACAGGCCTGTAATTCCCCGGCCTGTAATTCCCCGGGTCCTTTTTCCAGTCCTACTTGTAGATTGTCATCATGTTTGCCAACCTCCAGTTAACTGAAGCCTCCCTGGTTAACCAGGACAGATTAAAAAGGATGGAAAGTCACTTGGCGAGCTCTTTTGCCAGCTCCTTCAGCACCCTTATGGGGATCCTATCCAGCCCCATATGGTCACTATGATATATAGCATTTACTAATAACATTCTTTGGGGAGGAAAAAAAACCTAACACGTTTTTGCATAATGTTTTCAAGGGTATTCAGTCATATCTCTGGTGTTGCAGCAGAGAATTACAGGCAGTTGGTGGACTGGAGCAGAGTCTCAAAATATGGCAGAGGAGAGATTTAACCCTCCAGTCAGTCACATGAAATTCTCTCTGTCAGTGTAACTTTTATATTGCATCACAGGCTAAAAAACAAGAAAAGCAGCTTTCAAGTTTGTCAAAAAGATTAGTTCTTAGGATACTTCTTGAACCTTCCAGAAACTGACTCACAACCACAAATAAAAAGCTGTGGAGTTTTCCAGACTCAAAATAACTAAAAGCCAGTTTATTGACAACCCATTATGTGGACTTTCTAGATGGGTTTTCTCCATGGTAATTTCTCCTTCCACTGACACCTTTAACAAAGGTTCAGCTGTAAGGGACATTTTGTTTTAACACCTGAAGCATCATGTACAAGTCCCCAGTGGAGGTTCAACAGAAAAATCCTTGCTTAAACATCAGTCTCAGTGATGCTTGCTCTGATCTCTCTCCTTGTATAACTCCCTAATTTTTCCCTCTGCCAAAACCAACTGAACTACCTAACAAAGATAAAAAGAGGTTACCAATTGAACCAGCAAGTTCCAAATATGACCTACAAGTATGACTTCAAAGCTCTTAATCATGCAGAACAAAACAAAATCCTGTCGCCTTCAAAGTGAAGCTCCTCTCTGTTGTTCATATTACTGAAGTCTCTGGTGAGAAAGGAACCTCTGCAGTGTAGCTCCAGCTAAGGCATAATATTAAGACCAATTTCTGATTATAGAAGGTGTATTATATGAAGCCGGAATCCCTCTGAATTTCTAGTAAATACATTTTCATATATACTAAGAGAGACCATCAGTGTTATATTAAATTTCATACATATATTTACATAATAACTTTCATTTTCTGAGTAAATAATGAAAATTACTCCTCCCATGATCCAAATGTATCTGTATCTGTACATCTTGCAGGAAAAAGGCAAGTGACTGTTTAGGGTTCTTCATAGCAATCCCTCCTCACAGCCCATTTTCATTCTTTTGCTGCATAAATTGTGGGCAAAAGTTTCAAAAATTGTTGCCTATTAGCTGATATATTCCTGAAATTTATTCTGTTTTTACTGCTGTAATCAGCAAATCAAACAGATGGAGAAAATATATTTTGAGACTCATGTCAAATTAAAATAACCACAACTTTCATGGCTCAGCACAAGTTGAATTCACAATTGAAAAGACACTTAATTTCTCTAGGATCTTTCTGAAGGAGTTAGCTATTTAGACTTGAAGCAAAACAATCTGTTCACCAGAAGAACATATTATAGTCTAAAAGGGAGTTGAGCTGAGCAAGACATAATTCAGAAGCTCTTTTACTCCTCATGGTGGGGTTGTATCACTTACAGGAGTTGTATTGTCCTGGTGTTTTTCATCTGTTTTTCCATCAGCTGACATATGTTGATGTTTCTGATCTGGGTTTAGTTTCACTGAAAAAGTTAAAAAAATATTCTTGTTAATTGTAGCTCTCTGTGAGAGTAAGCATCCATCACTAAACTTTAAATTCAACACTGCAAGTTCCTGTTTAAAAATAACGAACTCAAAATTTAAGGGAATTGGAAAAGCCATCTGAGTTACTTTGTGCACATCTGGGTTGCACTTGCTTAGCTTCTTTTTTTTAACTGAAGACATTAACAACACAGAAACTTCACATTTTTGTTATTTAAAATTCAAGAAGCAATAATCCTAGAAGATGTGACTTTAGAAAACTGTTACCAGGGTCACAGTACAGTCATGAGAAGTGGCAGCACTGAAACTGTGGGTGTGGGTGCTCCCAACACAAAAGAGCTGGGAAGAACAGAGCTTCAAAGGCAGGCAGTGATGAAACAGGGTGTTGCATTCTCAGTGGTGTTAAAAACAAAGCAACAAAACAAATTCTGACCAGCTTTCTTCTATAAGGTTTTCTACTCTGGAAGAATTCACTCAATTAATTACCTCATGACTGCTATAATTAAAAATAAACATTCAAAAACCAAAAAAAAGTCAGTACTATGAATAGCATTAATTTAGAGAGATTTTTAATGATGCCACTTACTGGGCAAAAAATATTCCAATGGATTTGCAATATACAGTTGGGAAATTCCGGTAAAAATGAAAACCTTTGCAGCCTTCATAAACTGAAAGCCATGAACACATATCACATGCATCAGAAAGGGGTGGCTTTTGAACTGGAGCCAGGCTAAAACAGCATTTCAGAGAGGTGAAAGAAACCATTTCCTGCAGAGATTAAGACCACAGAAACTAAATCTCGACCCTGATCTGACTGTCAGCCCTCATTTAACAAGTAACCAGCAAGTTTTCTACTTCAGTGAAACATTTCCATTCTAGTACTTTTGCTGTTTTTCATGGCCCTGCTGCCCTTTGTGACTGTAGCCTATAAAGCTGCAGATAAAAGATTTAATCAGAAAGTTCTCTGAAACCAGCTGCCTGACACACAAAGTATTTCCGTTTCAAATGAACTGTTACAAATAAGTATTTGATTTTAATAAAGTATTTATTAAAGGTTAATTGCTAGCTGGTAAAAGGACTTGCTTTGGTCAGTGGGAAAGAAATATGAACCTAATCAATCTACTCTTATCTATGAGTTAAACATGTCATAAAACCTTAAAGTCCTTTTAAATGTTTATTTTTTTTTTGTTTAGTGCTAACACTTGGAAATAAAAGGATAATCTTTAATTCTTTGGATAGGCCTCACAACAATGCTCACTGAGATTATATCATATGACCTTAATACAGACGTGGCACAGAACAGGCCCAGCAGAAAACTCATTGAAAGTTGAAAAAAGTCTCTAAAATAACCACGAAAGTTGACTTTTGTTCTCTCTGAGATGTATGAAAAACCACAATTCATCAAAGGCAAAATGCGATACCCATATTCATTTTTTCTCGCAGTGCCAGAACGGACAGAAATGTTTACATTTTCTTAATGAAATTAGCAACTATGAATAACTGGCTCTTGGGATTTTGTCACTGAAAAGTATTAATTTCACAGTTCCTACATAAAGTACATCCTGGAATGCCTGTGCAGCTAATCAAGACAGATTCCAACACCCAGAAGTAGTATCAGAGTCCCTGAAAATTTGAGTTTTCTTTCTCTTGTTCCCCTAGTACCTTCTTTTCTGCAGAAAATGTTTTTCTAGTAAATAGGTAAAAAACTAAAAGAAGAAAAAAGAAAAAGAATAAAAAGCTCTTCTCAGTATCCCAAAAACACACGTTACTTTGTAATTTTGTCCCCTTCTCTTTCTCACAGGCTTTCCTGTAATCCAGGTGAAAGCAACTTGCTCTTTTATGACAGACTCAAGCACAGACTCCCAACTGGGTTGTTTCTGAAGCCACCTGGGTCTGTATCCATATGAAACAACTCTGTAAATTCTCTTGCATGACAAATTCACCACCAGAAGACTTGCAATTAGAAATCTTGTAGGTGTCCTGATTTAAGATGGAAGGCAACAATATGATCCTAGACTTCTTCAGTGGAGCTGAGCATTGATTCTTCTCCCTTTGCAGGTTCTTGAATGATTCATTCCCTGCAGGGAAGGGAGGAAGAATAAGATGAATATGCTCCTTCTTGCGGGAGGATGGAGCACCATAAGTAGTTCACCCTTCACATAATTTAATATTGAATGAAAATCTGGCAAAATTTTTGTACTCGTGCAAATTGTGACTATTATAACAAAGCAAATAAGGTTGAAAAAGTGATGCAAATGCCAGTCATCCTACATGGCAGCACAGGGTGACATTCTCTGTGTGATTAACCAAAGACACACAACAGCCACACAGAAATGTGAGCTCAGATTCGCAACAAGTGCTTTTGTGACAGTGGCTGGGGTCTTGATTAAAGAAAACCACTGAAGTATTCCTGTAGAAGCCTTCAGCTTGGACATTTTGCACCCACATTCCTAAAGGATGCAGAACTCTCCTGAAGAGGATGGTTACTTGCCAGGGGCATGTTTCCTACTGGTGGAAGAGCTGCTGCATCACCAGCTGCCCCAACAATTCCTTTTGATTTCTATATCGTTAGATCCCCCAGCAATATTATCAATGAGATCTTCAGACGTGCTTGAAAAGTTTGGTTCTTTTGTTCTGCCAATAAAGATGGTAAAGTTTGCCCTATAATGGGGTTATTTGTAGAGTGTGGATAGCTGAAATCAGTTGGTCCTACTGGGACTACTCAATGTTCATGCTCCAGTATTAAACCTACATTAAGTTATATTAACATCTTTCTGAAAGCCAAGCCCTGTGAAAGCTTCTTGGTTTTGGAATTTTTACAACAAGGCACTTTAAATTGTTAGACTATTCTGAAAGTCTGAACCTCATGCTGAATAAAGCAAATCAGAATGAGATACCTGGTAATTCAAAGAGGGCAAAAAGGAAAAAGAGATTAAGATCACTGGAATTTTCTCTATTAAATATCCTGGGCACTTACATTACAAGCAGAAAAATTCAACACTCCCCACAAAAAGGAGGAGCAAACAAGAGAACTGTTCTTGTATTTTAAGTATTATTAATTCCTTCTTCTTTCAAACAAAGAGGGAGGGGAAAAAGGGATCTTTCCAGAGATCTTACAGCCTCCTTTTCCATTTAATAAGGTCAGCTAAATAACTTTGTGTCTTGCAAACCACAGAATCTACTGGAAGTGCTGACTAAGACCTGTGATTCACGTGTTGAGAAAACAGAGGTCACCGATGGCCACCTGCAAGAAAGAGCATTAAGCAGCCAATGACTAAAACCCCAGTGCACGTTTCCATCTGTGTTCCATTCAGCACCCAGTCCTTATCACTTATTCCCTTTAATGTTCCTCTCCCCTGCTTTTGCTGCAAAGCTGCCTTTTTGCATCATGTCTTGCCCTCCTGTTCCGACAATTAACAGCCACTGCTAATTGCACTCAGTTGCAGGTCATTTTGCTACTGTCCCTTGAAGGGAGCTGGCTAAGACCCTTCTGTCAGTCAGATTTCTCCTACACTCATCCTTTAGCCTTTATACAACTGTGGGGGTGGGGAGGGGAATTAAAAAGATTACTTGCTTCTTAACTGCTAAACGATAAGGAAAACATTTCTCAATGAAAAGGTTGTATTTCCAAAATACCTCACTTGCCTTCCAAATTCTCTTCTACCAATCCAAATTTTCTAATTTTTAAATTGTCAAGAACAGAGTATTTTTAAAAAGCAGTGACAGATATTCTGCCTATTAAAAGTATCACAATGAACAATATCATAAGGACAGATTGCATTTAATTAGCAAAAAAAATTGAAATAAATTAATCTGTGTTAAAATTTTATTCTGAAGGAAATAAAACCACCAATTCTTTTGAAATAAATTCACTCCTAGCCTCCCATTAAAAAAAAACACAAAACTCTAGTATGTATAACAATGTATTAATATTTTGACAAGGGTGGATAAATGATAAAAAAAGGGGGAACAGTTTTAAACCACAGGTTCTTAAATTTGATGACTCTATAAGTAGGACTTCCTGACAATTTCATGGTCCTTTTTTCTGGTCACACTAAGAATAAGAATGAATTCTGTTAAGCTGTAAGGTTTGGGGTTAGGCCTTTTTCAGTACTGGATCAGGCATGGAGAGTTCAGCCAAAAAGCATGGAGAAAGCATAGCAGTAAATTAAAAATTAAATAGAAATTCACTTCTTACACCTGTTCTACAAAGGAAAGTTTTCTGAATCATTAGGATTAGCATCCATTCATAAAGCTTGACAAGGAAATAATTGCTTTAACATTTTCTGTATTTTATTATTTAGATCAGTTTAAATACTTCTGTTGAACCCTAATGTCATGACAGCCTTACGACCAATCTCTCTTTTAAAAGATTTTAAAGATGATCAAGAGCTAAAGGTCATGGAGGATTGCTGTAAAAGCCTGAAATGCATACTTCTAATATTCCCTAGCCTATGATAATAACTTAGACACATAAAATGAGCCACAAACTTTGTTAAAAGACCATTCAGTGGTCAGACACCACCACTTTTGAGGGAGGCATGCTGTTCTTCCCACAGGTAAAAGCATCCAGACAGATTGAAACAAACCAGTCTTAACCCTGTATTTTATATTCTTGTTCAATAAAACAGGAGAACAACTGGTAATCCCATTAATCATAATCGTGAGGCCATACATGTCAGAGGTCAACCCAAATAATTCTGTAAACAGGGGTTTCTTTCCTTCTAGTCTCCCCCTCCTTCCTGTTACTCTGCTCTAGGGTTGTTTTCTTCCCGAAGCACATCTCCTTCTCTCCTCCTCCCTTGCTCAAGCCCTCACGCTGTGCTCTGGACTGACAGATTTGCTCTTGTCTCTTTGGCACAGATAGAAAAGTTTTGTTACTGGCGCTGCCAGACTGTGCAGCTTTTGGCAGTGCTGTTTCCCAGCCCATACCATATGCAGCTCTCTGGGGACTGAAGGTGGGGCAAGAAAAGGCTGTGCTTGGCTTTGTTCACAGAGTGGGGATGACTTATTCTTTGCACACCTAGACGTGACCTCCTGCCCTGTTTCAGGAGTGAAAGAAGAGTGTGCGGTTTTCATGATTCATACAAAGAAAAGGTCCAAGGTTCTTCTCAGAGGAAAATTTGGTTGCACTGATCCTGCTGCAAAGAAGAAACCATCACTCTCTATGATCCATTTTCTTTTAGCTGGAAAGGCATTCAGACTAAAGGCAGGCGGTGAAAGGAAAGATTTGCTTTTGA
This sequence comes from Struthidea cinerea, assembly GCA_013397865.1. NCBI lineage: Eukaryota > Metazoa > Chordata > Aves > Passeriformes > Corcoracidae > Struthidea > Struthidea cinerea. Next base: position 48,868 of record VZTI01004346.1, read on the forward strand.
ATTCGTCTTGGGCTCCAAATCATCAGCTGGTGCTCTTTTAAACCACTTATCAAAATGAAACATGCCCCCCCCCACAATAAAAAAAAAAAAAAAAAAAAAAAAAAAAAAAAAAAAAAAAAAAAAAAAAAAAAAAAAAAACCACAAACACACAGACAAACAAACAGAAACTGAAAATACTTTTCTGACAGAACTCCCAGAATGGAAGGTTGTCTATATCTTCTGCTGTGCCTGAGCTGACACAGATTTTCCCAAAGAGAGGAGCCTACTGGGAGCTCCCATGGGAGCTGCTCACTTATATGAATGCCCCTGGGGAGGCACCTACACCACGATTAGATTTGTTTTTCACCAACACAGCTGACAGAGCAAGCTTCCCAAAATGAGGAGGAGGGCTGCCACGCTGCTCAAATCAGAAGTTCCCCCAGAGGTGAACTCCAGAGGAAGCATTACTATGACATCTCTGTCCTGCTGCCTGCAGGTATCACCAGATGGTTTCAAACAGGCATAGTTCTTCCTCTCATCTGCCCTTTTTTTTCCCCCCTCCCTTGCCCCACCAGCCAGGTCTGGCATGATCTAAACTATTATGATGATTTCTTCTCATTTCTTTCTTCATCGAGTGGTATGAAGGACACCTCCAGCCCTAGTCCAGTCAGCAAGAAAGGATAATCCCAGTATTAACAGAAATAGAGTTTCTTGGCACAAATTTAAGTCCTGTATGTAAGTAATGTCCCTTACTCTTTGCTTATGGTTTGTTCTACTTTGAATTAATTGTGCACTTTTGAAGGAAGAATCCAAAAGGCAGCTTTGGCCTGCTTTCAAGAAAGGAAAGAAAAGAAGTTGGCTTGTGTTTCTTTTGTCTTTGAAATAAGAAAAACAATGAAATGAGCAACCAAAAACCCCCACACACAAATCCACCTACCCCATCGTCACTGAACCCTTCTACCACCACACGGAACAGCTGGAGTCACCTCCCAGAGATGACTGGGATACTTGTCTGGGATAGTTTAAGCTGAAGGAGGTTCTTGAGCAGGGAATTCAGGGTGCCACAAGGTTCATCATGTTAAATGCATTGCAGTCCCAAAGGCACAGCTGCTGTGGTGTTCTCAGGAGGAAGGATCATATTGGTGGTGACAGCTGGTAACAGCTTTGCTTATGATGCTCCCGCAGCACGAGAAGGGCTTTTATCAGGTTCTGAGCATAAGTCTTATCTCTGTCTGAAGGCTCCAGCGCCCTCCTGCCATCAGGGAAATGATAATAGTTCTACATACACGTGTTTTCAGTGTAATTAGAATAAATCCTCTTTTTATTCTAGCCATTTATGCTTCAGCAAGAGGAGACATTTAAAAAATAAAGGAAATATACAAAGAGGAGCTTTCCTCCTGCTTTTTTTTCCTGCTTTTCTGCCTCTTCTGAGCAAAGCAAGCATGGTATTCTCTGTTTCCTCCTGTGCACAGACCGATGCCACATTTTGGACGGAAACATCACCATGACAGGGCAAAAGGGCACTGCATGAATCCAACAGGGCTGTGTTAATCCAGTGAGTCAGAAGAGTGGGGAAACGCACCCCAGATCACTTCAAGAGGGGAATGCAGCCAGCCAGCTCTGAAAAGAAAGAAGTTAGCAGGCTTAGAAGTTAGCATTGATTGAATTGGATCAATTCAATCAATGGCATGCACTGCAGCCTCAAGCAATTTTTTTTTTTATTTTAATATAGAGAGTAATTCTGGTCCCACCAGATGCAATAACTCCATAGAAGTGATAAAACAATTTTCACCTGACAAAGGTCTTTCCTAAGCAGGAAATAAATGCATGCTTTCGGAAAACCCTGATGGTCATGTGAACTCTCATTTTTATGATTATTTGCCATGCTAGAGAAACCTGGCACTCCTTGCACAAGCAACTGGAGAGCCAGTATTGCCTAGGAGTCTTGAAGTTGCCATTCCGGCAAGACTTCAACAACACAGTGCTTTTCTTTTCAGCTTTTAGAGATGTTTATGCTCTGAAAGGTATACAGAGATTTTTAGAAGTTGCAGGAAAAGTGTATTCAAATCTAAGGACCCAGACCAATTGGAAAGTAGAGCCCTGATTTAAAAATAAGTAATCAAAAAATCAAACCGCAGTGCAGAGCTAGTCTATAGATGCCACTGAAGCATAGTTCAGAGTAATTATAGTGCCTTATTGCTCTGCAAAGCAAAAGTCCTCTGTGCAGCACTACGGGGGGAAGAAAATTAGAGGTGAAAGCTCATTTCTTTAAATGTCAAGCCTAAATAGCATCTGTTACAAGCTCTTAGCCACACATTGGTATCACAGCCTGCCCAGCTGAGCAGCTTAAGCTACACAGCAGGATATAGTTCTACTTTACCATCAGCTAAAGAAGGCTCTCCTTCCCCCTGCACAGGAGCAGGAATTAGTCTTTACTAAACTCACTACATATTTGCCCATGTTTACTAAGATATTTGTTAAGTTTCCAGTAAAAAATCCTGACCTCTAGGTGAAGAAGAAAGTATGCCCACACATCATTTTTTAAAATCTGCTCCTGGTAGTGGAACACAAACCTCTCCAACCCTGCAATTAATGTGTGGGAAATGCTGGTCTAGGACACATTAAAATGTAAGTAACCTGAATTTTCATTCTCCTCTCTTCTAGGTGGACAAATTTACCGAGACACTTTTCCAGTTGAAAGGCAAGCTGGTTATTGACACAGCAGAGGGATTGTTTTTCAAAGGTATTTGTTTGCTGCTACTGCTGTTTGTCTTTCCATAAATTAACGCGCAGAAAACAGCATTAAGTATTCTCCAAAATACTCCTGGAAGAGTGTTTGCTCTTCTCATTTCATGCCTACTCATGCAGAGGACCTCCTGCTATGCTGTAATTTCACTAGTCAGATGTAAGTAAACAGAACAAAGAGGAAGGCCTGCCAAAATCAAAGATAACCTTTTCTAAAAGTGTGTAAGAAGAAACAGGTTGAACTCAGGGAGCTCGAAGGTCTGCTTCAGAGAATGGCAGATCTTCATGTCATACCAGCTTCTCCATGTGACAGTGATGGATGGTGCTTGTTGCAGTCTACAGATTCAATGCACTTCAGATAAGCTCCCTTCCTGCATGCTGCTGTTTTTTAACCCCTCTGGGAAACACCTATCAAATTGTGCTGACAGATACAGAGTCAAAAGCCCAAAGGGGATAGAATTTACCATACTTGTTCAGCACATAAACAGCTCCTTCAAAATAAGGATGCATTAAAATTGAGCTTATCTTATTTGTTAGGATTGTGATAAAGTCTCTCCTGATGTCAAGCTCGGAAAGTTGATTTAGTCGATTCTTGTGTTTGCTTATTTCTTAACTAAGTTAAAATGTTTATTTTCTCAGGATAGAGGATTGCCAGGTGACCCCAACAATAACCTGGGACTGCAAACCTGAATTCAGATCCCAAGCCACAATGACCTCAGCCTAACTGCTTGGCCTAAGTTTGCCATGTATGAAAATCCAGTTTGCTACCTGCACAGGAGATGTCTGGTGACATGCATTAAGAGCTGCAACTCACTCATGTCCTAGAATATTAGAGACATATAAATGCTGCCATGTCTGTAACGTCATTAAAGCAGTCAAGTTCTGGACACACCTCAGATTTTAGGATGTCTTGAGCAGACTTTGAAAATGAGTCAGGTGTTCGACATTTTTTGATGCTGAATGTCTAATTCAAGGCATTCCATGATTTAAAACACAGCCATTTTAACGTGGCATCGAGTCTTTGGTGTCGACAAATGTTCTGACTATAAGACATATTCAATAATGTTATCAAAGCACATAAATATCCAAATTCCACTAACGCTGGAGAGTCTTAATTTCAAAATATTTCAGGTCTTTCATAAAGTTTTCTCAACATAAAAGCAACACAACAGTAGCAATAAAAGCCCCCTTGGTCTTTTGCACCACTGGAATTGGAGGGGACCTCCAGTCAAAACCTGAGGGATCAGCTCAGGACTGATTCCTCTGTGATGCTTCACTTTTCTCGTGCACTGGACACAAAGCTTAGAGTCCTAACCTGTGGCTGAGAAATCCTCTCTATAAGACTTTGTGATTATATGAATACTTGAGTTTCTTTTGAGCCCTCTAACCTGGCAGTATTTTGAAGGAGTGGCTGCTTTGTACTCATCTGTGGTCCAAGAGAAGGGTCCAAGCTCTTGTGAAATTCCACTGTTGTCTGTCTTCCAGAGAAAAGGTATCCTAGGATATCTGAGTCCAAACAGATGTCTTGTTACTCTGTCATTTTTGATTGCAACTCCTCACAGCTTTAAAATTTTAATTATGTAAATTTTAACAAGAATTTTAGTAATATTAATAATCCACAAAAAAAAGGCAAGCCTCAAAATTATACTGATTGAACACAAGCACGTGCAGAAGGTTTTGCCATCTAGCCTGAGGAATAGTTCTGGAAAGGCCTCAGTGGGGTTTCTTAGGTTTGTGTTTGTTGGGTTTTTCCCCATTTAAGTACATGTTATCTGACGGATGCCCTGGCCCATTACTTTACCCTCTGGAGACCACTCTGGTACAGAACTTTGACCTTATAGAAAATTCACTTATTTCAGCTATTGCAAAAGTTAAAAGAGCAGAAGCTGTGGAATCTTTTTATATTAAACTTTTAATAGTAATCCTTTTATATTCAAGACATTTTGACTTTAGCTCAGCCTACACTAAGTATCAATACATATCCAAGGAGACTAGCCTGCATTTACACATTTATGTGTTAGTCATAAGCTGTGTTTTCTGGAGGGAGCTTCCTGGCAGTGATGGCAGTGAAGTGGGAATTGTGAGGGCAGTCTCACGCACCAGCCTTCTGGCAAGAAGTAGAAGGAAGCTCTAGAAGCAGAGCTAAACACACCTCTTTGGTACTCTATCATGTAATCCCGTCTACCTGTGAACAATTAATCAGACAGCTAAACTCCCCACACCTAAAACAATAAGGAAAAGCTAAAACTGCAAGAAAATAGACATCTACAATAACTAATTACTGCTTTCTGAAGTGTGCAGTAAAGCTTTCCCAAGTTTCCCCCAGACTTCCCCAAGGACCATGCAAGGGTTGTGAGTAGCTTTCTATATCTGTAAGGGGATGTCATGATCCATGGTCATGATTTACTGTGTCCCCGGGCTCTTAGCACATCCTGCGAGGGGAGATCTCTCATCCAAGCTGAGGATCTTCTCCTCTTGGCCACTTTCACTTCCCCAGGCACAGACAGGTCTCAGCTGCAGGGAGTTTTATTTCCCAGGTTATGTCTGCTCTATAGGAAGAGTACATACAGCAACAAGAACATATGCACAACTGTTTTAAATCTTTGTGGACATTAATACACCCATTATTGAAAGCTGCTGATTAGAATGAGGCCACCCATGCCACATGCAGAACTGTGGAGCCAGTTTCATGTATTAAAGATGTATGAAAAGAATGCAAGCAAATATAATTTATGTAGAAGTTAATTATGTTTGATTCACAAGCCCCTTTCATCCATGAGATGTTAACAGCTATCTCTTCTCCTTCTGGGTTGTTCCTTCCTCTTTTAAGTTTCAGACAGCAGCTGGCATACATACTATCTTTGTATATAACACATAGGGAGAGCAAATATAGGACAAAATCACTGAAATAAAATCCCATTTCTTCCAAAAAAACCACAGTGAAGCAAGTACATTGCTTTGAAGTAGCTCCATTGGAGTTTCTGCTGGAAAGTGGTATCAGTCATTTGCAGCCTTTTTTAAAACCTAGTATCTATGTGTGAAACTTAATCAAAGTACTTGTCTGTAACAGGAGTGACATTTATTTTGTGGACAATTTTAATTGTAAAAGACCTCCTGCAAACCAAATCACCTCAGTGACTCCCCAGCCTGAACCTGCTGGTGCTGCATAGTTCTGGAAGGCCATGAAATGGAAAAGAAAAAAAATTGTTGTTGCTTGAAGCAACAAAATATTTTTTCCATTTAAAGTAAGTGGGCCAATCCAAGGAGTTGAACAGAGATGTTGTGTAGAAATGGATGGGCCACAGGACTGTGGTGCCAATGAGCCACTTGCTAATCTGAACTCTTCCACCAGGCTGGAAGATAACCTGACATGTGTTTTCTAGACTTCCACAGCCTCCTCCTACTTTTTCTATGTGTAGTTTTAACAGTAGAAAGAAAATTATTTCTTCCCTTAAATCCTCACAGTCATGCTACCTGAAATTGAGGAAGGCTTCAAGTTATTCAGATATTTGCTATGAGATTGTCCCAGCCTTAATCCTGCCAGAAGAGGACTCCACAAGGAAAAGAATAACTGCATGTTTCCAAGTAGATGCAAATAGCAATGTACAAGATGGGTCCCATTGGTTTTATTAGCTGTTAGCCAAGGCTATCAGTTCCCACACAAATTATTTAAAATTAATTCAAGTCTATAAAATTAGTTATGCATTCCTCCGTGTGGTTTATTTTTAATAATTAAAGGATAAATGTTTGAACATTTCTTTGCTCAGGGCCTCTTAAAACAGATATTTCAGAAAAACAGCTAAGCCACATTACTTTGCTTCATTTATATGATGGTGAATGTACAGTTAATTCTTCTGTTCTGAAGGGAGGCCTGAATTTGTTATTCATTATGAATAATATGTAAAGATAATAATATTTTCATAAGGCTAACATTATGGAGAATAATTGTTTTTTAAAATAGGCCACCTGAAAATCTATTTTGAGTACTTTATTTGGCAAAGTGTGTCAATTACTGGAGAAGCTTGATGGAGCACAAAAAAACCCCATGTCAATATTGAAAAAGTAAAGGACCTGATTTTTATTTGCAGGGGATTTTTACCTAACAGAGATGAACTTTCAAACTATCATAAAAACTCTTCGTGCGTGAAATCCATCCCATTGCTTACTGGCAAACCTTTCCTAGAGAGTTTCAGGATATGCAGTTACAAAACTATTTTGTGTTAACATAATTGATTCTAAGAATACAAGAGCCAGGGGAGAGATTGTCAATCCTGACAGTGGTCAGCAGTAGATGTATAACAGAGATGTATCTTCCCTCTTCCTCCATACTGCCTTGACTTCTTAAATGGTGCTGATTCCAGAGATGCAGAAGCTCCTTTGGTGTGTCAGCCTTGGCTAATGGCCAGACTACCCATGCTCAGTGGGACATGTGCAGAAAATACAGACTAAAACCAGATTCTAAAGCTCATGCGCCAAGATAAAAACAGGGAGATTGTTGACCTGTTACTGTTATGAGCACAGCTGATTTAGGTTGAGAAGCATTTATTTAATTTACCGCCAAAAGTACAGATCTGGGCAGTGAAAAGCAAACACTAAACCATCTCTCCTTCCCCCTCTCCCACGCTCAGCTTCCATTCTTCGCTCCAGAGTTCTCTCCTCTCTGAGAGGGGCACAGGGCAATCCTTTGCCATCTATTAAAGATGTTGATTTTCTGCTGCGCTCTCCAGCCTGGATAGTCCTCGTCCATTCAACAGCTCTATATTTCTGATCCTGATTGCTGCCATTATCCCAATATTTTTCTGTTAAAACATATTCTTTTTGAGGTGGGAGAGAATGGAGTGGCTCAAAGTATCCAAGATCTGGGCATGTAGTACATGAAACAGCAGCATGATTTTATTCTCCCTCTCCTCATAACTTCTAATTAATTCACTTTTTTTGATGGTTTCTGAGAGCAGTAATTTTGTGCCAACAGCTGTTGTACCTCCAGGACTTCATTCTTTAGTGATAACAACCCCTGCCTCTATAGGTGAGGTCAGGATTGTTCTTTCCACTCTTCCATTGCTGTACTTCACCTACATTGAATTCTAGCTAAAATGTTTTTTCCTGTTACTGCTTTGTGCAGCTCTTTGCTGATAGTCTGTCCTGCCACTGTCAGCAAAGCTTTGCAAGACCATCCATCACTGTGTTGGCAAGCAGGGATTTCAGTTCCTGGTATCTTCCATGGCACAGTCAAGCTGTAGAGTCAGAAACAGTAACACTTTTTATTATCCAGTTGCCTTTGCATCTGAATTTTTAGTGTGTTTGTGGGCAAATACACTAAAACTCCCCTCTAGACCAAAGAATCTCATGGAAACCAAAGGCTACTATATGAGCCTGAACAGGAGAATGTTGTTTTGGGATAAATCTAGTATTTAAAAAAAAAAAAAGAAAAAAATCCCTGCATGCAGTATAAAGGTAATACAATCTGAGCAAAAGATGTAGTTCATTTTTAGAAATATCCCCTCTTTCTGTATGGAGCAAGCATGACTACAGGTCATACAGTAACACCTTACAAAAATGCCACTGACTGGCACCACCACTTCTATCCCTGTGTGAGCATCATGAATCTCTCACACCATCTTCCAGCTTACTATTACACTTCTGTCACTAATACACACACACAAAAAATAACTATTCTGTACTCATACACAGAGAGAACAAATCCGGAGCAAATCATATTGCCTTTTCTGAGTTACCTAATCCTCAGTGTCAGAAAACAACCCTAGACTGATAGAATTATCTATCAGTCTTACAGAGTATTTCACGAATTCTCTATTCACAATACCCACTTTTCTTCTGAGGAATTTCTTCAAGCTATTAAAGGCTTACTGACTTTGTGCAAAGCATAACACAAAATAGCTAGAGAGCAATCACTCTCCTCCAGGTCTTGACATGAAGGACTCTCTCTCTTTGTCTCTGCCTGCCGTGGCTGGCTCGGGGGGGAGATTCCGAGCCAGCACAGCAAAATAAGCAGAATTTAGACCACACTTTAAAAGCCGGCTAAGCTATCTGTGATTTTCCCTTATCTGGCCGCTAGATCTCTCTAGGGTGAGACAGCGACGTCCACAGAGGGTTTAGTTTGGACTCTCTGGGACCCCAAGAACAACGGAAGGCGAGAACGGAGACGCTGGGAGACCTGGAGATTGTTATTCACTCGACCCCGGCAGCAGTCTGGCTGGGAACTGCTCGTTTCTCCCGGGTCCTGGGGACTGGGGGGGCGGGGCTTACAGCAACAGCCAATGGGGAGGGAGAGAACCCGGGGCCAGCCCAACACCCCTGGCACCACAGGGGGGAAGGGAGAAACCAATACACATTTGTATAGAGACACCATGAACCGAGGGGTTTTCCCAGGCGCAGGTCTGTCCCCCCAAACCCTGGGCTGGCAGGTTTGCCAGGACACCCCAACAGGACTCGGGCTTCAGATATCGTGTCAGGCATCGGATGGGCAAAAAAACCGCAGAAGTTAAAACCTATTTTAAAGAAGTAAAAACCTCTTCATCAGTTTCATTACAAAGAAACTTAGAATGTTACTACTTCATTAGGACTCTGATAATCCACTGAAGAAGTTAAAACAAAGGCATAGAAAGAGAGAAGCCAGCAAAGAAAACTTTTATGAAAGAATTCCATACACTGGCAGAAATCTTCTTATAGTTTGCGCTCCAGCTCACGCAGTTTGGTTTTGGGTAATGGAAAGAGAGTCTGGTTATTTTACTTAGTAACTACTAGCAGTGAGGTGGCTTAAGGATATTCGTGTCATTATCAGTTCATATTTTTGCTTTGAATATTTTGCCTGGCAGGTCCAATGCTGTCTGTGTTATGAAAGAGCGGATGGCCAGCACTTTGGTCCAGATAATAACAAGACAGTTTCTGTTTAAGGGGCTGGATATCCCTAGTTACTTTCTGCAAGGTCCCATACATCACCACTATGAAAGGAGAGGGAGGAAAAAGAAAGCTGAAGGAGAGCAGCTTTTCATACTCTTTTAATGAGATTTCTGCTCAAACCATAAGAAAAACATTCTTTTCCATGAAATCAGAGTTCTAGCATAGCATATTTTGAGCTGTTGACGTAAATTAAATCTGATTCACTGCATTTCCTATTACATGAACCAGTACAGATGCCCTGAGACAGAAGCACTGCTGGAAATCTATGATCCCTCTTCAAAATTCCCTTTAATATCCCACCTCAGGACAGTACTTGCTCACTGATCCAAAGAACTTGGGTAGTTACAGTTTGGTAGCCTTAAGCATGAGGCACAGATAAAGAGAAATAAAACCTGTAAGAGATAAAACCACTCTCCCAGCTCTTTCTGATTGTGCAGGCTACAGGCTCACCTTCTTAAATTATTCTTAAAATAAAAGATTGCATTTAAGACTGTCCAGTTAAAAACAGAAAGAAAAAGAATGACATCTGAGAAAAAGGCACTCACTTCCCTCTGCTTCATTATTGCAGCTGACTGTTTTACACTGCAAAGTACGACTCAAATGGCAAAGGCTAAACTGGATTCTGATATTTTAACAAAGTTCACACCCTTGAAGTGATGTTGCAACTGCTGCTCAAGCTACAGCAGACACAGACCTTCTGTGGCTTGAACTATTTGCCAAATCATCAGATAAGCCTTGACCTGGATCAGTTGCAGACTATTATGAGCACAACAGGAAGAAATGGAAAGCCAGCTGAAGCAGGAACAGAATTCTGCCACCTGACCTCAAAAAAAGTAATTCCTGTTGACCCACTGAAAGGTGAGAAAAGAAAAAAAGCTTGGGTGAGGGGTTCTTCTCTTGCAGGGAGATCTTTAAGAAGGAAAATGCAGTAATTTTGGATCGTAAGTGTCTGGCATCCACAGAGGGAAAAAAAATGAATGAAAAATACATCTAAAGGCATGAAGGTCATACAACTGCCTTTGTCCCACTTTTATAAAACTTGTGCTGGTACAGGTGAAGTTGACCCAGCTGACCCTCCAATTGTTGCAGGCTGCACACGTACACTGCGGATTTGGGGAATTTTTGCTTTCTTAAACATCAGACAGCAATTTCTCTAGTCTTGGCTCAGCAGTCACACACAACCACATCTTTCTTCATCCCATTATATAGCACTACATACTGAAAGAAGGAAATTGGTTCACACAAGATAGAATACTCTTCCCTCTGCTCTCCACAGAAGCACTTAGTGGTAACACCGCACAGGTTTACTGTGGAGAATCACAAGAGTGTGACGTGCCCCTCCCATCTCAAGTGTCAGAAAACTTTCAAACCTACCTGCCTCAATTTATCAGGCAGACTTTGTACATGGCAGCTGCTTGCAGATGATACTGGAGGTGAAATGAGGGATCAGGGTGAGCTGCAGATGATTAATCCGTTTCCATACACAGTTATTCTAAACAAGAAGCCAAGATGAACGTATTGCCATTCAGGAAAATAACACCTTCTTTGATCTTGTATTAAAGCCCTCAAGGGAGCATAGCTTGCAGGATTAGCAGGGAAATCTAAGTCATTTCCCAGTGGGAACCATTCCACCTGTGCTGATGTGAATGCTCAGACTTTAGCACAGGGAAAGCAATTCAGAAAAGAAACAGTTCACCAGCCTCTTCAGGTTTAGATTACTACCATGAAAAACCCTTGGATACCCCAAAGGTTTCAACCATTGCATATACAGTGAAGTTTCAGTATATATATTTAATAAAATCACAGAATCGTTTGGGTTGGAAGGGACCTTAAAGTTCATCCAGTCTCACCCCTGCCATGGGCAGGGACACCTTCCACTATCCCAGGTTGCCAACCTGGCCTTGGATGCTTCCAGGGATGGGGCAGACACAGCTTCTCTGGGCAGCCTGTGCCAGGGCACCACTACCTTCACAGGGAAGGATTTCTTCCTAATATCTAACCTAAATTTATACATATATGTAAGTATAATATAAGTAAACTAAATATTCTGGCTTTCACAAGATTGCAGTTCACCAAGGGAAGCTCTCTGTCACACCCTAAAGAATGCAGCCTTGGAAGCAATTTCAAGTGAGCCGCTCGTGACTGCAGTAACACTGACTGTTATAACAAAGTTATATATCCAGTCCTAACTTGTTTTTTCCTTATGCAGTTGTAATGACAGCACCTCAGAAACAGGCTTCACAAAGTTATCTGACTAGCACCAGTTGTCCTAAGAGCTGTATTTTCTGTGCTTTCAAGGCTTTGTTTTCCTCACCACGTTTTGCTCTTCATGATGAATCCATAGCTCTATTTAACATTCAGCTGCACTCCTCTGATTTTTCCTGCACCTTGGTGTGAAAGGCTGTCCCAATGTGTATGGCTGTTTATTTCAGCTTTCTTCTTCTCAGTGACCCCTGGAAGGAAAGGCTCCCTGTGCAGAACAGCGTGTACCAGGACTAAAAAAAAAAAAAAACAACAGAAGCACAAGAGCTTTGTCCATGCACAGCTCTTTGCTCCCCTGAGTGTTGCTCGCATTGTCTTTGAGCTGTGTATTGCTTGAAGCTGGCCTCAAAATGAGAGCAAAGAGCACTTTGATAAATGGACTGGAAGAGACTGTCCAGTCACACTGCCACTTTTGCAGCAAAGCAGCATCATTTTTTTCCAAGTGTCTGAGAAACAAGGACATTCCAAAAGTGAAAAAATATCTCTCATAGGGTCTGCTGGGCTGTCCAGTGACCGGGGCTTAATGGTTAGGATGAAACACAGGCAATGATATGTGTTTATCTTTGGGATAGAAGAAAAACTTGTTCTTGTCGTTTTCGTGCACCCAGGTCTTGTTGGGATTTTTGTGGTTTAGAGTTTTTTAGGTTTAGTGGGGGGGAGGTGGGGGGTGTTTGTTTGTTTGTTTGTGTGTTTTCACTTTTCTCAATGACTTGAGACAGGGAAAGCAGCTGACACAAAACTCGAACTTTTCTTTAGGGCATTTCACAGTACATCTTTAGTCTTTATAATTCTTGACTTTTTTTAAAAGTGGAAGTTCTCAGGAAACATACAATACAGTCTCTGAACGCATCTGTTTTGTGTACCTGAGTTGCAAAGCCAGAAAAGACAATCAGTTTAACCACTGTCCATTCCTATTTGTACAGCAAACAGATAGGCACAAGAGGAGCACAGGGAAACAGTATTAATTCTTCATGAATTCACATTTTCCTTTTCCATGCTAAAGTTTCTCAGATTCTCTGCATTAAGAGATTCCCACTTTCCAGACTTTTGCCTAGCTGGAAAGAGCTGGAAGAGTTTGTAGCTTTCAGAAATAGGGAATATAAGCCAATAAGTGTTTGGATTCGGATGTGCAGATGCAGGGACAAGGATCAGGGCAGAAAACAGCCCAACCAGCAGCAACAATAATATTTATCCTTGGTTTAGAACAGCATTTAAACAAGAGAATTTTTACAATGTTTTGAGCTATAGTTCCATTCTGATTCAGGATGGTGGGAAAGCACATGTGGTTGAAAGGTCTAGGCCCAAGCTGAAACACAGGAGGCTTTGTCTGGGCACCAGGAAAACCTTTTTCACTGTATAGGTGGCCAAGCACTGGCACAGGTCACTCAGAGAGGATGTGGCGCCTCCATGTTTGGAGTTATTCAGAAGCCATCTAAGTGTAGTCAAAGGCGGCCTCCCACAGGGTGGCTTTGCTTGAGCAAGGGATTGGACCAGGTGGCTTCCAGGAGTTCCTTCCAACCTCAGCCAGTTTATGGATTTGTGGGCTTGTGGCTCCTCAATCTGAGTTTTATAATAAACAGGTCAATTAAGGTAAACTTGAGCAGTTCTGTGAGTATTTTCCAGCACTGCCCTTGATTTAGGTGCCATGGATTAAGTAGTAGGGGACAAAGAGAATACTTTTACATTGTGTAAAAATGTGTTAATGAAGACCAGTTTCACTAAGTTTGTCCTTTTTTGTTCGTTTGTTTTGTTAAGTACCATTTTGTCGTAGCGGGAAAATCACTTCAGATACCACAAAAAATAAATTGTGATCTCTCTAAGTAGGCGAGTTCTCTTGTAACAGCAGTCTGGAAATACAAGTAGAAGGTCTTCTGATTATAAAAATAATATTTTTTAAAAACCCTGTAAAATTTTGTGGCAAGTGTAATTCAGAATAATTATCTTAGTAATGCTTAGTAGTTTAAGCATTTGCTGATTAGGCACAAAACAAGCTTGATACAGCAAAAGAGAAGTATGCATAATCTGGCAATAATATTATAGGAGATAAAAAGATAGAACAATCTTTATAATATTGCTGTGGTTTAACTCCAGCCAGCAACTAAGTACCATTGCTTATTCACACACACGTCTCAGCCATGGGTTGAGAAGCAGAACTGGGAAAAAGGTAAATTCTGGGGGCTGAGATAAGAAAAGTTTAACAGTTTAATAAAGGAAAGAAAATGAACCAACAAGAGCAGCAACATCATAATAGTAATGAAAAAAAAGAGAACAAAAAGAGAGAGAAATAAAACCCCAAACCCACAAGTGACACACAACGCAATTGCTCAATACCTGCTGATTGTTGAACCATGAAAATTCAAAACTGGATGTTAAAACCTGAAGAATTTCAAGTACAAAGGATAAACTACCATGTTATAAAGAAAAGAAAACCTTGCCAATAAGCAGACCATGCTATGTCCCTCAGTAGCCTGCTCCACTAACAAACATGCTTGAAAAGCAAGCAGGTTAAACCAGATTTTTTTTTCAGTCATGTTATATTTACATTCTGTGATTTTTATACACTTTCTCTGTATAACCAACATCAAAACAGGCATGTAATTTTACTTTTTTTTTCTTTTTGGTGCAGGGGTTACTGACGCAAAGCCAATGGTAGGGCTGAGGAGTAATGTGCTCTGTTAATATGCAAGTGGTGATATAGAGCCAGAAAAATAGTGAAGAATAAAAACCTAGAGTAAGCAGAAAGGAATCTCGTATTAAAACTGAGATTGTGGTACTTCTTTAAGAGGCAAAACCGTCTATTTCTGAGACAACAAGCTCTCAGTTAGCACAGAACTTAGCCAGGCTTTTTTTAGTGATATCCACTTCAGGAGAAGTCTACAAAAATTTCAATATTTTGCACTGATTTTGGACCACAAATGAACACTTGGCAAGCAGTTTGCTATTCCATAACTAGAACTTCTTCAAGTGGAATGAAGGACAAAACCCTCCTTAACAGCAGGGGCTGTATCATAAACTCAGAAGGGGCACAAATCTTCTGCTATTAAAAATTAAGCATTGTTCCATCAATCAAGTGCAACTCTCCCATTCATTTCCACAGAAGATAATCCATTGCTTGCACACCAATGATAAAAAAAAATAATTCCTTTACAGTTTGCTGCCATCCACAGGGAGTATAAGAGAGGTGTCCGTTAGTCTGCACCAACCACCATCTAGCCTCAAACACTGGGGCAATTTACACACTCATTATTTCTTAAGGAAAGTGAATTAATACCTTGTTTGTACCAGGTTAGAGTAAATCAGTGAAAGGCTCTGCTGTGTATCGGCAATCAGAGGGAAAAGATTTGAACACAGGCTGTATTATAGCAGAGTTAGTATTCAGATGGTATCAACAGAGAGCTCATGAAAAGTTTGAAATCAAATGATGAAAAAAACTGCAGAAGAACTCTTAAGTTAAGGAAGCCAGGAGTAGTTTACTTTAGTGGGGGGGCTTTCTTGAGTCAGGGGTTTTTTTTCTCTCCTTTTTTGCTATTGTTTTGCTGTCATTTGCTATTTTTGTGGTGGACTTTCAGAGCACAAATGTAAAATACTGCATTTATCAAATTGCGTAGTTCTCATGATACATAACAGGACTATGCTGTCTTTCACAACACAGTAAATATGAGAACAATCAAAGACGAAATTTTAATCAGTCTTCTATTAAAGGACCAGAATTAATTTTGTTTCTGAGTCAGAATGCTGTTTGTCAGCGATCTGCTATTTTTTCTATGGGAATTAAGAAATGAAAATAAAAGTGTAGAATACTGTCAGAGGCTCTAGTTCCAAACTACATCATGGTCCTACGGGTCCCTACTCCTTTTGAGAAATAGTGGAGTATTTATACATTTAATTTAAAGAAAGAGATTAATTCCTTTATAACTGATGGGTCTGTTTCAAGAGTATTTTAATATTATATTATGGTTTATGGTGTCCTTCAAAATGCATGTAAATCTGCTGAACATCTATGGTGCCAAAACTTGGTGATTAATCCATCACTTTAATGCTAATTTCTTTCTTAATAGTAATGTGTGTTGGAATAGAATTATAGGCAGCTATGTTTCATTATCTAATCGAGGTTTAATTATCTAATTATTTAATGACCTAATTGTTGCATGTACAATTGCAATAATCAGTAAGTAGCCACCAAAAATTCATTACCATTTGCAGAATCACATCCAAGTGCCTACGTTTCTGATGCACATTCACCGCGTCAGAAATCAACCATTTGTACAGTTCAGAACTCTTCTTAGTGTAAATTACCGAAGAATAAGCCCAAGAATTCTACATAAGTTTGCTTATTATTCTCTTCTTGTAGGTGACAGGAGGATGGCACTAGAAGACACTGATTTTGTCTCCTCCAAGGAAATTAATCTTACAAGTCTCTTCTTAAGGTGGACCTTAGGCCTTTAGGTCCAGGACAGTATTTAACTTTGAACTTTAAGCTAAACATGTAGGAAAACAAACATCCAAGACCTAACCTCTTTTGTAGATAATTCAGATATTTGAATCCACAGATTTTGGGGAACAACCTAGGCAGTGTTTCATTTCTAACTGCTCTTTGTGTTTCTTAACTTGCCTTGGAGTCTTCCTTGATTGGTATAATATTTGAAAAAAGGGGTTGCTGCTTGTACTTTCCATTAAAAAAAAAAATCAGTGACAAAACAAAGGCCACATCAAAACAAAGAAAAACAAACACTTCCTCTGTACCATATCTACAGTAGCCTGGATGCCATCAGCTAATAAAACACTTAATTTCCTGGGACAGATTTAAATCCCATCAGCATACAATTCTCATATTCAAGCAAGCTCTGAGTTGAAAGTAGAAGAAAAGTGAAAACTTTATATTATGCAGACATTATAAGACAACAGTTCTGACTAACTATGAAGAAGGACTGAAGACAGCTTGGAAGCAGCTACTCTTCACAGTGAATTAAGAAACTGAAATATTTCAGTGAGACAAGTGTCCTTCCCTACAAGTGCAACCATTTTGTGTGCAATTTTAATGCTGGCTAATCATGAGTGTTCAGGCAGTCAGCTTCCTAAGGGATGTGAGAATGTGATTGCATCAAAGGCAGGAGGAATTTAGACAGTCTTCAGTATCATTTAAAAAGTTAAATCTGTTCTGTAGCCTCCATCCCCTTCAATTACTCTTGTTTACAAGTAAGTATAAATTGACCTGTGGTAGCAGAGCACAAATTACTCAAGCTGCTTCAAAGTACCTCACCACAATGTAGGTGGAAGAGCCACTGCTTGTAAAAGGCATTAAGTACAAGGCAGAAAAGTGTCAATGGATTTGATGTCTGTGTGATATTGTTTGAAGTGAATCATCACATTTAAGACATTTCTGAATCTTTCCTATGCTTTGTGAGTTTGCAAAAGGAGCGCAAGATGCTGCCCATGATCTCTTGTAGACCTTGACTCTTTTCCACTGAGATATACAGCAATATTGAAGAATATTGTTTGTGCAGATTTCATTGAAATTGCACTGCTTTCTTATCAGATTGTCTTTCAGTATTTATTTTACATGCCTTCTGCTAGGCAGAGCAGGACTATATTGACAAGTACAAGCATTTGCAAATAAATATCATCCTTAAAAAAATCATTAACAACAATTCTGCTTTGAGTCAGAGTAGAATAGAGCACAATCCAATCTGCATTTCATCCAGGATGGGACCCTGCATATCATCACCCTGTTAGATATCATCATGTTATTATAGAAGGCAGAAGAGTTGGAGGTCAGCGTACTATGGCAAACAATAATCTAAAACATGTCAGAAGAATAGGTGGAAGGGAAACATCTTCAGAGAAATACTTTTAGCGAGCACGTACTATCCTTCAGACAGCATTAATTAAAACAACTCCTGTAGCAGAAACTTAATTTTAGAAATGCTGAGGACAGGCAGTGCTTGTTGCTCAAATTGAGTCAGTCGTTCTTAAAAGACTAACAGCAGCTATAGAAGTAGACATTTCCCTAGAGATATCCTTGGAGAACAAGCACTTAAACTCACCACCTCCATTTGGTGTGTGGACACTACTCCCAGCATTAACAGGATCTATGGGCAGTTGAAATGTGTGGCCTCAGTCTAACAGGACATGGGATGTTACTTCCAAACTCCCGGGTTTCCCAGTAGTGTTGGTCACTACATCACTATTAACTGTGTACCAGGAGAAATGTTGTCTTTATAATAACCTGACATCTGCAGAATCTGAAATTCTACACTTCCAGTAAAGGCAGGACTTCACAGAGAAGTGGCAGACTTCTATTTGCTTGGATTGTGAATTATCTTCATGGTTTCCATTATTTCTAAAGTTACTCATCCATTATAAATAATTTTTTATGGCCTCAAAGTAAATATGTTGCTGAATCAGCCTGCCATTCCTGTGGTACTTGATCCGAGCTCAGGGTGATGGATGGTGTCCTTAGAACCTGCCAAATGAACTGCAGCCTTGTTGTTATTCCCCATCCCTCACATTAATAAGATGATTCTTCAGGATGAGTGTCAGAGAAGCATCTTCAACATGTGCAAGTGTCTCTATAAGCAGTAACATGGTCTGCGCTCAGCTGATCTTGCTGTAGACAAATGATCACCATCACTAAAACCTCCTTTCTGCTAGTTTTGGAAGAGGCAGATTTGCATCAGGTGTAACTGAGCTGTGTGATGACAGCGCTGTGGAGCCACTGGTGCAGTGGACACTTTTCCAGCCCCTGGCAGGTGGTCACCTGCAACATTCTCAGCACCAGTCAGCGTTGTCAGCCTCAGCAGTCGTGCCCTGTAGCCAAATACAACTGATGTTTAACGAAACAACCCTTTTAAAGAAGAGAGAGCGAAACAGGGGAAAAAAATTTAAGCTGAGGCTATGCCAGAACAAAACATACATTTAATCGTAATTTCACCGAAGTCTTAGTAAAGTTCTCTCAGTATCTTGGTTATCAGATGACTGCTTCTCCTTTTAAAGTTCTCACACTTTAGGAACAGAGTTTCTTCCTGTCTCCTTTTCCTAATTTTGGGAGAAGACTGATAAAAACAGCTAACTCTTACAATGATGGATGAATTTTGCAGGAAATCTGAAGACTTTCATAAAGTCTCATTTAAATATGACAACTAAAAAATGAGATTTCCCTTCTGTCTGCTTTCACTTTGATAAGTTATCTGTAACCATGCAGGGAAAGGTGTTAATTATTCCCCATTTTTGGTTGGGCAGCATTTCATTTCATGGGCCAGTAACTGTTTCTTACAACAGCTCATCAGATAATTAACATATCATAGCTTTTTTCCTGTAGTAAGAGTTTTTGCATCAATCTTACAACTTATATTTTTTAAATTTGTTATATTTCCTGCAGGCTCCCAAAAGGAAAAAAAAAAAAATCTAAACCAACAGTTTAGATTTTTAAACAGTTTAAAAAAAAATAAAATAAAAAAACCAAACAGACCAAAAAAAAAAAGAAAAAAACCAAAAACAACCAAAAACCAAGAACAAAATAAACCCCCAAGGTTGATTACGTTCATAAGGGTCCACTACCTCTACTTTAGTTCTCCAAAAGTGGTCTTTGTTGTTGGACAAAAGTGTACAACTCAGCTAACAAGATTAGGCTTTTGCTGAAATGTATTGAATCCAAAGTCCTTTTACTTCCCAAGGCCTCTTGAAGTAGATCACAGAGAGGAAATGCAAGGCCTGTGAACAGGCTCATTTGGAAGGAAGAGTTCTACTGAGTTTGACAAATACTCTGTATATTTTTCCTTTGGCCTCTCCATGAAAAATTATTATAGCAGCCAAAGGTAAAAAAACGGGAAGAAAGCATAGTTTGTATGATAAGGCTGTAAAAATGTTACAGAAGTTATCAATCACCGTGACTTCAAGTCATCACTTGGGCCTGAAGGATAAAAGCACTTTACTTTCCGCTACACCATTTTCTCTTCTTCTCATGTATTTTCTGGAATGGTCTTCTGGCAAGGTGTTCTTGCAATTATGTGGGGCATTAACTGCTGGGCCTTGAAATACTTTCATCAGGATGAAAGCATCCTTCGGAGTCTTATCCCACCAATGGCAACACCAAAGTAAAGAGGTTCATCAGGAATTAGACCCATTCCTGTTCTTGTGCCCAGCTTGACATGCTGGGTCATACAAATGCTACCTTCAAGCAGAGGATAAAAATTTGGCAGTGCGGCGGGAGCCCCACTGCTTCACCTTGATCCTGACACCAGATTAAAACTCTAAGGTAAGTGCATTTCTTTTGCTTTTGACAAACATGTGCAAGCATTCCCTCACAATGCTGGACTAAGCATCACTGGGGATGTGAGACCCAAATCCAATTGCTCCTGCTCAGTTTCATGGTTTTTACTGCTTCAGCAGGAGCAATGGATCAAAAGGCTCCTGCTCCCTGTCCCAAGCCTAATCCCCGACTGACTTTGCCCGTAAGATTCCATTAACCATGATTTATAGACAAGCCAGAAAACATACTAATTTTTTACAGCTGCTGCTCTGTGCTTTAAGTAGAAGCATGATGTAAAGCTTTACTTTTTGCAGCATAAAACTTTTGCACTCTGTGCCAGTACTGTCTGTGTTGCTGCAGTGCTCTTATACTTTTAAATATTTTTTGTCATAACACTAGCAAACACAATGCAGCTTTAAAGCCAAAACCCTCCTTATTTAACCTGAGATGCACTAATGCTACAGTTCAGGAGCTAGTTTCAAGGAAATCAGCACAGAAAAACAGTTTAGTAGATTCACATGTATGCTTATGGAATCTTTTGGAAAAGTAGGCTGCTGAAGCAATCTTTTGCTGAGTACCAAACTAGCAGACTGCTCTCACTGCACGTCTAAACATCTACCAAAGGGTAACATTTAGCATAAAAAGCAGAATCTGGGTGAGAATGGTGGCTGGAGTTGTAACCCTGAAGCCCCAGGTCACAGCAGGACACCAAGGGTAATCAATGGGCAAACTGAGAACCTTCTCACATTGCGTGGAAGCAGGAAAAAAAGCATCGTTTTGATAATTAAATGTGATGTCTTAAAGTGCTGTAATGATTTTATAGGTAAGTCTGTGCCCATGGTGGATTTTTGCTGTTGGTGAAGAAGGTCTATTCTTGTTGGTTTGGTTTTATCTTTAAAAATATTTACTAGTTCCTTACCAAAACAATCAAATAAACAAATAAACAATCCTCATACCATTCTCTCCACCCCTACAGAAAAAAAAAAACAACAAAAACCTCAAACTCTAACAGCTCCAATCATCAAAAACATTCAAGCCCTCATCTTGGGAAGAATGAACAAAAGTATAAAGCAAGGCAGCAAACCACAACCTCATGTGAACAAAACAAGAAGTATCTGGGACTTGAAAAAGACCTCATGATAAACGCATCAAAACCTTAGGGTGGAAAGATGGGATATGATGAGTGGTTATATTATTTCATATAACATTCACAGCCCTGGCAATTATGCTGTAAAATGTTGCCACTTTTCAGGTGCTGGAAGAAATGGCATTAGCAAGGTTTGGAGCAGATACAGTTGCAAACCCTTTGAGCAAGGGAGGCTGAGGGGACATAGAGTTTGGGACTGATGAAAACTATTAAATACATTAAATTTGGGTGTATTTTAAAAGTATATTTATATTATTCACACAGCAAATCCCCAAGCTCCACCCTAAGCATCACAATGTTCATTCAGACCTCTTCTTGCAGAAATGCGTATAAAAAAGGCAAAAATGTGTATTTGGTTTTAATCCACACAAATTGCACTCGCCAAGGAAATGACTGCAAGTCCATGGTTATTAGTTACAATATAGATGAAATTTTGCAAAGATGAATTTTTGACCCCTTTAGCTCATGAACCTGTATCAAGTTCCTGATTTCCTGCACAGAAGCAGAAAGCTTCTGTGATTCTCTGACTGGGTGCCTGGTTGGTTTGAGAGTAGAGTTTGGCCCAGTAGTTTCAACAAACATTTTACAGCATCACAGTCTTCATTAAAGCAGAGCACATATCCTAAATCCTCGAGGATTTCTGCGTGTCAAGCTGAGACTTTAAAGTTTATTAAGGAATCCAGATTTTTTGGTCTTGATGGCAAGTTCTGTGTGGGTGTGTCAGTGGAGGAGGGTGAACAGGAATCCAGTATAAAGCATAGTATGGCTTTAACATTGATGCTTTTAGCTAGAATACTTTGTATCCTCTATTCATAAACAAAAATATACTGCTTTGTCAATAGAACATAATTACATTTTTATAGCAGCTTTTTGTGCGTTTCCAGTTTTCACACTAATCCCAGGATCCTAATTTATTATCCACCTCAAAGAAATTCACATCTGAATGCCATTTTTCTTCCTTCATACTACTTCCCCCTCACTGAGCATCAGTCACAGCGAAGTTTCCTCTGCATCGGGTCAGAATATCAGGCTTTAAACTTAACTGCAACACACATTCCTGTTTGCAAGTCAGCTGCTCCCAAAAAGTACCTGTGTGAGTTCAAGTGGTCATTTGCCCCTGGTCGAGAAGGACATAAGGGCTGCAACCATGGATGGTGCTTCATAGCCTGAAAGGAGCAAATTAACCTTCCTCATGAAATATTCCTGTCTGTTCTCCAGTTTTTACCATTTATGGTACACCAGCACACAGAAAAGCCAAGCAAGACAAAATGCTTCACCAAAGATTAAAAAAGGAAGTGGTTTTACATTCGGAGCTCCAAGTCTAAACCTACAAGGGATCACACCAGCTATCTTTTCCAGATCAGAGGGACACAAAGCAATCCACCTACAAGAAGTCACGGTCAAAACCTTGATCTAGACACAAGCACAAGCCTCCACTCTGGTGTGTGAGATAATGGTGCACACACGTGCCAACAAACATGCTTTTCCACACAGCAGTTAGCAAAGAGGCATCATCTTTCTTCAGGAGAAGCCCAAAATCTGCTCATTATTTTCAGCAATGCATTTTCAACCTTAAAAATCTGTCTTGAAGAGGTGTCAGGAAAATAAAGATATTCCAAGACTCAAAACATCATTTCAGACACTATTCTGGAATGATTCCTAAGTGAGGATTAGAAACCGAAAAGGAGCTTAACCAGCTTGTGTTTACATACAGAGAAACCTCGGCACAACAGGAGCTCTGCAGGATTCAGTAGATTGCTTTCAGAGGTCACAGCTGCATGTAGAGAGTGCTTGTTGCTCCCACAGACTGTTCTCCTAGTCTGTGGAGTCACAAATCCCTTCTGGGATTTGTAACCTTCCTCTGTTTCCCTGAAAACTATATTCTTAAATTACGGATGCATTTGCCCTGTAGCATTTTCATTCCTATAGACCCCTTCATAAGAATTATGGCTTCGGCTAATACACAAAAAGTTTGAGAATAGAAGAAAGGGCATCCTGAGTACATAAAAGCAAACAGAGAAAGGGAGACGGGGTTACTAATAAGATTTGAAATCCAGGAGTAGTTTTACGGGGTGAGCGAGATGAAAAGCCTCACTCAGGTTGTGTCCTGTGGGCTGGAATGTATCTTCCTCCTACAGAGATTGATTTAACTAGATGAATCAGGGAAGAAGAGGGGAAAAGAGAGGAAGAAGGTAAACTTCCCAGTTGTTTTAACTTATACTTAATACTCTAAAGACTCAGAAAATCCTGCAGAGGAAGGAATTTGGCTGGCAGTTTCCCCTGGCACATGATCTCCAAATGTAGGGCTCTAAAGTCTGGAGGTGTTAGACCTAATTTAGTTTTGCTCTTAGTTCTCAGAACACATGGACTCAACGGGCCAGGCTTTGCTCCTTAGGATGAAGTACAAGTCGCTAATTACTCAAGGTTGGAAAAAAAGTCATTGATGAGGAGGGGGGTCCTTTTGCTGACACTGGTTTCAGCTCCTGGGATATCTCTGAGTGCAGGACTGAGCGCAGGAGATCAGCTGAAGCGGTGACAGAGGCAGCTTTCTCCAACATTTTTCCCACACGGAGGCCACATGAACTCCGTTTTCTGGTGGCTGGATCAGTACAGCAGACAGATCCTGTGGGTGGTGACCCTGGAAGGAGGTCTGCAAATAGCTGAGCAGATCAATTATTGAAGTAAGATATGAAAATAATTTCCTTACTGTTGCTGATGCTTAAACATATCAGCTTCTGCAGAGGGGAAAATCCATTTTCTCATCCTCTTATCCTCCACTTGCCTCAGAGACCTTCTAGTTTAGAAAATAAGGTCAACCCATTCAGGAGAGTGGCCGAAGACCACAGACATACTGATACATCTCACACAGCTTCTTTATTACAGCATTTTGCTTTCCTCATTCCAACACCAAGCAGCTGAAATGAAAGGATAAAAAGGGCTGATTGGATGACATAAAATCTTACAGCTCAACAAGTCAACATCACAGACTAACAGCAAAAGTTTCCCTTTTTTCGGCTGAGTTGCTTTGTATCTCTCCGTCAGCTGGTGTTTCTGGAAGGGATGTGGAATTGCATGATAAAAATCCTGCAGCACAGAGAATTTCACAATCTCTTGTGTGTTTTAACAAAGAAGAAACACTAAGAGGTTACAAAGGTGGAGGAAACAGGGGTAGCAGGTTCTGCTTTGCTTTCATGTAAAAGCAAAGGGAAGGGATGACCTGAAACAGCTGAATTGTTGATGGCAGCGGGAAAGGAAACAACCAGATCAGCTTTGTTTATGCTGTATAGGTAACAAATATGAACTTCAGCCTTCTGGATGAGGAAGCTCACAAGATTTCTACAGTAGGGAGAAATTAAGTATTGCAATGAGGAAGATGGACAAAGGCAGAGAAAATGCAGAATCAGAGGCTTTTTTCCTTTAGCCTCTTGAATCAAGTATTCCCCTAAACCAGCCAGGGCAATACACAGGACCACAGAGGCAAATACATTTCTTTTGCTGCTGCTGGTTTCAAAAGTGGTTCTAGCACTCCCTAGAGCCAAAAAAGTGTATTTGGTTCTACTCTGTCTCCAAGTGAGTAAATTATATGAAGGAGGTATATTTGTGTGACACTGTAGTTAAGTGAAAGTCAAGCTTTTATGCACAGATACACTTTTGTAGCCCCCTGGGCCTGATTCCAATTGATTCACACGTCACATACTTTTCATTTTGAAAAGCAGCTGCAAGAAACTTGCCACTTTAACTAGAGTTAGAAATAACTCCAGCAGACGTGGACTGCAGAAAGGAATTACTCTTCTCTCCCACCTGAGACCTGCCTGCTTGAAGCAGTAAATATTAAATGTATCAGGACACTAAGGGACATTTCTCTAACTCAGATTAAAAATTAAGTCAGTTCCAAATATAATGAGTTCCCTGGCAATGCCTGGACTTTCTACTAATGCACTTGGAGCAGTTGAAAACTGAAGTGCTGTTTCAAGGGTGGCAAACAGGTGTAATCATGACACAATAACTCATTGTGTTCATTTACTGCAAAGACACCTATGCTTCACAATCCAAAAGAATGAGCCAAGAGGTTTTTCACTGTGAAATATCAGTTGTGCACTTATGATCTCTGCAGAAAAGTGATGATTGCCTTTGCAATGTCTCGTAGATTCCTGCAGCAGCCTCTGTTTGCATGTCTGATAGATGTACTCATCCTTCATTTCCCTAAAAATAAATAATTGCAAAAATCTCTGTAACTTTTGTTTCCTATGTTCCTGCTTTTGAAAAAAAAAAAAAAAAATACCTGGAGTGGAAGAAGAGATGGTGATGACCACAATGGGACTGTTAGCTTGTAAGAGAACTCTTCTGTAACAGTAAAAAGCTTTTTTATTTACCTAGTGATAAGAGATTTATCAATCATCAGGGTATAAAGCACTAAGAAGATACTGAGCCGCATGGGAATTATTTTAAATACACAAGTACAGTTATACGTTTTTAGAGCCCCTGTCTTATCTCATATTTCTTCCCTTTGGCATACATAAATTACCAAAAGAAGCATCTGAGAGGCAGTGTGGACTCCAAGATGGAGCATAGTCCTGAGGATGAAGATCAGTCTTCTGTTGCTGATTTTGCTTATGGTCTCTTTTGCTTTTTTCCTTTTATTTTTTACCTTTGGAAAAAATTATGTTCTCTTTTTGACTAGTGCCCTTCCTCTCAAAACTCAGAATAACTACTTGTCTCCTGAAGGAGCTCATTGATTTCAGTGGAATAAGCACTAATGACAGCTCGGACACATGCTGTGAGGAACTGAAGTTCTTTACGGATCTAGTACACCAAAAAGCAAGTTTATTATGTTTGTCTCATTACTGTTGTCAGCCCTTGAAGTACTACCATGCCATTAAAACACCTTCCTTGGAATAGGGAGTCAAAGGCCACAATGGCACCAAGAGTGCTCTACTTTGTCCCATCATCATTCCTGAACATTATTGTCACAGCAAAACTAATACTTTCTGCCTCTTCTTTCAATGTTTTTCGGCTTCTACAAAGGGGCAGCATTAATGGGGGGCATTAAAATTTGTAGGATGTAGAAGACATAGGTCTCTCAATGTCAGATATTCATGTGTAACATCTAACTCCATCATTACCACCACAAAGACAGAAAAAAGGGAAGAAAGAAAAAAAAAAAAGAAGGAAAAGAAAAGAGGAATAAAGAGAAAGATGTGTGCATTCCTGCTGGTGTTGAGAACAAAAATAAACAACCCAAAACCGCACACAATATTCCAGGTGAGGCCACCGCAGCGCAGAGCAGAGAGGGACAATCCCCTCCCTGGCCTGGCCGGCGATGCTGGGCCTGATGCCCCCAGGACAGGGATGTCCCTCCTGGCTGCCAGGGCACTGCTGGCTCAGACCCAACTTTCCAACCAGGAACCATCAGGTCCCTTTCTGCAACACTGCTGTTGCTTTAACTTGTCTCAAAGGAACAATGTTGAGGTGGTGGAGCTATCTCTACAGCTCAGTTCACTGTCTCTCTTGCTTAATTAATAGCATAATCAGTTTGTTTGGAGGCATTCGCTGGCTTTAGCCGCCTAAAGGGAGTTCAACATACAAGGACCTTGAATGCTTTGGGTGAGGTTAGTGATGTCTTCTCCTTCAGCATCAGAGACAGGTTTTGCTCCACAGGTTTCTGAGTGGAAAGTCAAAGAGCTGCAGCTGAATCTGGTGGGGATTGCTGGGCCATCTCATCAGAAAGTTTATTAAGGAATTTAATCAGGTGTGATTTACCCACTGGTCAGAGCTGTTCTTTTGGTCAGCAAGAGGAAAAAGATAAGCCATCTGCTGACTCTTGTGCTTTCTTACTTCCCACTTCCTCTTACAGAGGGTAAATTGGAGCACTGGAGTAACCTCCATGATCCACCCCCAAATACAGTGTTGCTTTGTTCAGAACTCCAGTCATGCCTTTTTAGGCGCCTCCAACTGGTTGCTTCTTTCAGGGTCTGTAGCATGATTTGGATGGCATTGGAGCATCACCTGTGCTTGCTTTGCCCTCATGCCTCAAAGGCAAGGGGAAGACCCCAGCAAGGTGTCTGTCAGCTCTGTTTCAGACATTTCATGTGACTAGATTTATGGGGTTTAGGTGGAAAAAGGAAGATGGAGAAGGAGAAAGACCGGCCTCCTAAGCACTTAACTTTACTCCTATGCACACCAGCTGGCAATGATTTCTCTAAAAGTCTTTTTTTTGTTGTTTAAAATTAAAGCAAAAATATACAACATGATCTGTGAACATGCTCTGCGAGAAGTTTCGAGGCACACACGGCTTCAGTCAGAGCAGGGCAGAAGTTTATTTCTGCAATACATCACACAGAAAAAGCAAAGAGAGACAATCTCTTAAACTACAAAATATACAAATCCTTCCAGCCAGAAATCATCACAGTCAATGAAGGTCTTCAAATCCAAGACAGCCTTCAGCTTCCTTCACTGCAAAACAATAGAGTTTCTGAAATGCAAACTAGAGTTCACTTTAATGTGTATCTTTCACAGTGCTTGTCTTCCTGTTTGCCCACAGGATCCCTGCTAGAGAAGGTTTGGGGATTTTTCAGCAGAGCTAATGCTGACAGGAAGCTTTCTACAGAGAAGTAAGTAGACCATGAAGTGCTTCTTAGGATGGAATTTATTTGATTACAACTAGCTGGGTATTTTCTCTGTACAGCTGAACCTGTGCTGGTTGTTCTCTGTCTCCAGCCATCTCCATGCATGGACTATCCACAGGGGGAAGAGAAAACCTGCAGAACACAGCAGAGAAGGACAGAAACGTCCATCTTCCTTCAGACATGTGCATTACCCACTGTAAAATGTAAAAAAAAACCAAAACCCACAACCGAAACCAAACCAAACCAAACCAAAACAAAACAAACAAACAAACAAACAAAAAACAATGAAAACCACAGCAAAAACACAACAGAAGCAAGTCAGAATCGGAACAGACCTCAGCCACGAGTCCTGGGCAGTCCCTTTATGAGATACAGGATCATACACATAACCTAAATATGTTTTGAAAATCCCAGCAATTGGGCCAGCAGCCATATCAAAGGCCATACTCGCATTTTCACAGGGCGTTAGCAGAACTTTGCTGCAGAGGATTGCCAGGTGGGAATATAATTAGTTTTCATCCTATCTCCAGCAGATTTGTTAGTGGTAAAGAAACATTTAGCTCCCCGGCTCTGATACAAGTAATGAAGTTTTTATTCTGGCACCTTGTGTTTCCCCCTCTATGGCAAGCCATTTAAGATGTGAAATTTCTTTCAAGGGGGTGACAAGCCAGAGGACTTCCAGCCAGATGACAAGCAAGACAGATGAAGAGCAAGAAGATTGTGATGGATGCTGTTAAGGAATATTGGACATGAGACTGAAGCTGTCTGGAGTTAACTGCTTATCACTAGTTACTAAATCTGCTGAAGCCTTAGGCTGTAAGCTGTGAACTGTCATGCAGATATGCTGAATTTTTGAGCTTTTATCTACTTCCCTGAAAGAGAGACGCAAGAGATGGCTGGAGCTGGAAGATAAGGAAGTTCCAGCTATCAGCAGAAAACACAGCCTCAGAGATAAGATATGATAACAAAATAGACCACCCAGAGAAAACGAAGATACCTGATGAGCAACAGGAAGACCCCAGACCCTGATATTTTTGGTCTGAACAGCCACATAAGTGTTTGGAAACTCAGACTGTAAGGGTTTAATTGCCCAGGAATTTCTTTATTCAGGGTCCCTCCCCAAAGGTACCCAGCTTGAGCTGTTTCTGCTGCTGTGCAACTTAAATAAATCACTTTATTGGACTTAAAGCCCGAGATTCTGCTATGGGATGCCTTGGGAGAAGAAGTTTCTTTAAAAGATGTAATAATAACCTTATTGAGAGCAAGAATATCCAAGGTTAGACTTGGGGTGGGGGGAGAACAGGGGGGACAAACAGCACCAAATCACAAGGTGCAATCGTTTCTATGTCAAACTACCTGTTATTCCTCCTTCCCTCCAAAGCGTGTGCAACAGCCCATAAAGGTCTAAGCAGTGACCAGGACTTTTCTCCACCACTCCCTGACAAGCAAACACAAAAAGCAAAAGCCAGGAACCCAGCAAGAGTTTGGAGATGACCAAAACATCAGAACTGGGATCAAAGAATACCAAATAACCTGGATATGAGACACATAGAATCACCCGTCTCACCTTCTGAGAAGAAGAAAGTGCCAAATCTTTGTAATTCATGTCCAGAGAAACAGGATACACTGCAAAATTACAGATAGTGCTGCAACCTTCATCGTTCTGCTTCAAAGGCAAAATTTCTCAATTTTTAAAGGCCATTTGTGTGTACATGTAATGCAAGTTATTAAATCTAGAATTATGTTTAACTCCCACCTTGGGAAATTAAGAAAATTCTAATCTGTGTTCACAGGTGACCTGCATCTATTACCTTAGGACTCCGAAAACCCATTTTGTGTGTTTCTTCTGAAATCAGCTTGGGTCTGAGTTAATATAGAGTCACGTTAGAATTCAGACTATGTCAGCTGACTGGCAGATACTGACCTTGTCTGAGCTCTTACAGCCTAAAGCTTCTACATGCAAATTTAAAAGACATTTTTCTTCAGTTTTGCAAGATCTGGCATCTGAATTACACCCATCCACAGCACCTTTATGAAGAAGTTCGCCGGGAATTTGGTTGAAAGGAAAATGAAAGTTAGTAAGAAACTTTCTATCCTTTTTTGGGGGAGTAATTTTTTTGCAAGCAGAGTTTTATTCTGAAAGAAAAAGAATATGTTCTTGGAAAAACTAAAGTAAAATAAAAATGCTTCTGTCTATCGTGGGAGCCCATCAGAACACCAGATGGGCATCAATGCACATTCTACCATCTCTCAGGATTTGGGGATGGACCATTAAAGAGTTATTGATGGCTCATAGCAAATGTGGAAACAATCCTATTTAGAAATCATTCTACTTACACATTACACATGCTCTGAATTTCTTTCCCCTTGCACTTTATTACTAAGGACACATGAATGAAAGTTTTTAAACAGCTCATCTGTTCTTCTTCTGCTTCTTTCCATCCCTGAGCCTCTTTTCAAAGATGGAGTTACTGGCTGTAGTAGAAAAGAATGTTGTAGAAAAGAAAATTTAATTTCTTGTGGGAAAAGGGAGCATAAGAGTGTCAAAAGAATGAACAGATTCTGTAATAAAGAGATGCAGAAAACATATTTTTCTTATATTGGAAAGACATATAACAGTGACATTCAGAACTCAGCCAGGGCCCCTGCTGAGAAAAGCACTTAACCATATGCTCAACTTCCAAGTGGCTGCTTATGTCCATCAAATTCAGCAGGGTGTGGGTGCCTGTCTGGAGCTCCTCAGCTGGTTAAATCACCGCTCAACAGGGTAAACCACTCACCCAGGGCCTAAGAGAATTATTCTTAAGACATTCACTGACTTCAGTCACTAGTACTCTACTTCAGTTCTCAGTGGGGGTATTGTTCCAAAATCTTACTACATAACGTTAGCTTTAGAGTATTTTTTAATAAATTAATCAGAAGTCCTTTACAAAATCATTTTCTGAATTACAGACCAGTATTACCCAGCTGCCCAAGACTTGAAATGTCTTACAGGAGGCAAAAGAGCAGTTCCCACAAGGATTTGCTGTCCCTATATGCTAGCTCAAATAAGAATAAGAATAATATTCTGGAAAGGGATGTCCAAAAAAATGCACCAAGTCACTTGTGTCTCCTGGAAAATAACCATCAATAATTCCGACCCTTCAATATTCTCAAAACATTTTCATCAACTTCTGTCACCTAACCAGGGCAATTGGAAGTTTTGTTTTACTTCAAGGCAGCTTTTGCAGCTTTCTGATAGCATTTTGTGCAGCAGCAGATGTTTTTCTTTCATGATACAGCACAGCTCTATCCTCAAAGATCCAAACTTTGCAGATCAATCCTGACACCACCCCCCCCCCACCCCCCCCCGCCAT
>VZTI01004346.1:80169-101900 GCA_013397865.1 Struthidea cinerea
CCCGTCATATTACTGTGGTCATTATTTCTACAGAAATTATCCAGTGGTGAAATAGCTTATTCAACACTTCTTACACGGGATGGATCCCAGCTTGGACTCTAAACCCATGTCTGCCTGAAGTTGTTCTTAAAGTAAAATTCCTAAGGGATCTGCATCTAAATTTCATAAAGCGTGTCTCCAGCTATAGGACCTCATTATCACAATCTTTCTCACAGCAACTCACAGAATATTCAGATGAGATTTTGAAATTACTGTTTTGCATTACTTATTTAGATGCCATTCCTGCATAAACATTCAACTAGTTTATTTAGAAACTGCCATCACTACCATCATGATGCTGAAAGATGTATCTCAATGCAAATTCTCTAACAGTGAAGAACTAATTCTGTTACCATAAAAGCCTATTAAAAAATCAGCCAACTGAACTGTGTTGCTCCTAATAGCTATTTAAATGGGAAATCTAATTTTGGTTTAGATTAAACACTGTATTTCAAAAGGAAAACTTCATCTAAATATAATTGGAGGAAATTACTTTGAACCAGTGCCAAAGTCTACTAGTTGAATGCAGCTCATTATGGCTTTGCTCTTCGGTTGGAATAACCATTAAAACTCAAACCTCATGTTTGGTGGATTCTAAAGGGTATTTTAGTCACTTGCACTGGGGTCATACAGTCCTAATCCCTGCACACAGACTTACTGTTGCTGTGTTGGTTATTCTGTCATGAGAGGACATCAAAGAGTCACAGAATCACAGAATGGCCGAAGTTGGCTGATCTGAAAGAATACTGCAGATGGGACAACCAATTGTGAGGACAAAAGGTTTGCTACATGACACAGAGTAGTAAAAGGTGGTGTCTAGACAGAGCTTTGACCAAAACCCACCAAAAGCTATCAAATTTCTGAATTACATCTACTAAAGTCAAGAGCAAAATATCCCAGAAGTGACAAGCCTGTTGAATTACACTTCCTTCAGAGTTTTTGTGAAGTGTAACAGTGTCCCAAAACTTTGACAACTGCAGTAATCCTTCATACTTCAGTTTTCATTATATCCCTTTGTACTTACAGACTCATTCCAGACAGAAAGAAAAGGGATTGCTCCCAGCTGCGTGGCTGATCCCAGACTACCAGCTCAAATCAGACAGGGCATTTATAGAATCACAGAATGGTTTGGGTTCAAAAGCATCTTCAGAGCTCATCTGGTCCAAAATCCTTGCAATGAACAGGGACATCTTCCACCAGACCAGGTTGTTCAGGGCCCTGTCCAACACCAAATGTTTTCAGGCTGGGGCATCTACCAGCTCTCTGGGCAACCTGTGCCAGTGTTCCACCACACTCCTCATAAAAAATTTCTTCCCTCTCTCTACTCTGGAGTGTAAAGCCATTATCCTCTGTCCTATTGCCCTGTTAAAAAGGCTGCCCACATTATTCTCATAAGCCCTCTTTAAGTCTTGAAATGTGGAAATAAGGTCTCCTTGGAGCCTTCTCTTGTCCAGGCTGAACAACCCCAGCTGTCTCAGCCTTTCCATGTAGGAGAGATGTTCCATCACTCTCATCACTTTTGTGGCACTCCTTTGGACCTGCTCAGACAGATCCACGTCTTCCCATGCGGGGGACCTCAGAGACGGGTGTTGATATTGGAAGTGACATAGAATTGGGTCAGAGATTTGGTATTTTGTAAGCAAGCACACAAAATCATCAGTTGTTTTGCAGGACTAATCCAGAAGGTGGGTACTCAGCATACATCACACTCCCAGCCATTTAGTCCTGTCAATAACTTTCGTATCGTGGCTTTTTGCCACACAAAGCACATAATTTTATACTTAAAACTCTACCAAAATATTAACAAGACTGTCATTAGTAAATTGCCTTGTTTGATCTATCCTGGTTCCTGGGATAGAAGACAGAACATAACTAGGATAACAACAAAACCAAATTATTTTATGTCTGAACCTTCCTTTGTTTCAGTGTTGACCATAGCTCTAATTGGATTGTTGGATACATGCAGTTTTCTTCAAGTTTAACTTGAAAAGCTGCCTGGCATTTTCAACTTTTTACTCTAGATCTAAAGACTCAGAATGTGTCTGTCTCCTCTTTAATGTCTTCCTTTCTGCACAATACTTCCAGGAAAAGAAAATCTAAGAAAAATAAAAGTTTTTACAGTCAAAGAAGAAGACACATTCTTAAAACTAAACTTGGCCTTGACTTATTTCAAATATCTGTTTGCTTTAAAAACTGTTCTATTTTTATTAGAAAGATATGCTACAGGTGCCCATCCCAAGGGCCACTGAACTACTATCATGTATTTATGGAGACAGAAATGATTCATCCTTCTGTGCTGTGGTGCACCACGGCACTGTGACAACACTATAGGGCCTTCCAGAAGCAGCATATAAAGAGATTTTTAGAAGAGTTTTGCCCTGAAACCAAAGTGATGGCACTAGTTCTCTGCAGAGAGTAAAAAAATCAGTGAGAGAAATATTAGAGAGTAGTTTAAGATGTATTTAGTTATCTACCTGCAAATATTTATCTTAGCCCACCTCCTCTGACTCCCTGCGTAGTCAATGGATATTCCTCCTCAGTGGACAATCCCAAGCAGTGAGGACAATGAGGATCCTGTTTAGGATCATACTCTGGAAAATCCACTCCTATTTTCAGTCCAGAGATACCTCCCTCATTCTGGCTGCTGCTCTCCAGGCAGGTTCCAACACCCCTTCCTTCCGATGGAGCCTGAAGGTGGGAGTCATTCAGTCCCAAAATACCCACAACCTAGGTAGTAAGGCTCAGCAGAAATCTGGACAACAAACTCTGAAAGGGATTTTTCTGATCATGTGCCAACTTCAGGATGAAATAAATTGCAACCAGTCCTCAGATCGTGCTCTCCAGTGCCTGTAAGGAAATTGTGCGCACCAGATTGATCTGCCCTTTCCTTAGGCAATTAAATTAGACAAATGAATCCTTCCCTGTGCTTTTATTAGACACTAAGTGATACGACTAATACCTGCCAGTCACAATTCATATTCTATTTTCATCCTCTCTGGTGAGGAACACAGGAAAGGAGGGGAGAAAGGAAGAGAAATTCTGACATTATTTAAACCCATGCCACGATTTGCTTTCCAGATTCATGTCACAGTAAAGCTGACAGCAGTGAAATAGTAAAAGGAGCAGCTGAGGCATTTGGAAAATCTGGTCTTTTCAACTACAAGGGCACTTTCCCTGGGTTTATATTGCTTTATTAGCAGAGTTTAGCTCATTACTCCACCTAGCAGTCTGCAGAAAGAAGGATCAGTGTTAATATGGACAGATATATGTAGTACCTAAGGGGTTAAAATGTTGTGTTTCCAGGTGAGGAAGTAACAAAGCCAATAATCCTAGAAAGAAACAGAGTAGGTAGAACAGTGTTGCGTAAAACCCAGTGAGCTGGAGGACATGAATTACAATGCCTCTAAGTCTGGAGGAAATGGTCATTTTCATAGTGCCATTTATGCTTCGTGTTAAATGTATTTAGCTAGAGTTTCTGGCTTCATCCTTCCCCCAAGAATATAAATTAGTGTCCCCATGAAACCAAAGCTATAATGTTGCTACGAGATGCAGACTGAGAGCGCAGCTACAGACGCTTTTCTGGGGCAGTATAATTTTATACCACCGTATATTTCTTTTCCACATCTGATCCTTTATGCTGAGAGCAGATTTCTGCCCTGTTAAT
This sequence comes from Struthidea cinerea, assembly GCA_013397865.1. NCBI lineage: Eukaryota > Metazoa > Chordata > Aves > Passeriformes > Corcoracidae > Struthidea > Struthidea cinerea. The sequence goes on from VZTI01004346.1 coordinate 83,873, forward strand.
GGAAGCACAGCTTCTGTCCTGAACCACTTCCAGTCAACTTCTGTCAATGACAGACTCCTGGGTTGATTGTTTAAAAGGATTTTTTTTTAACTTCTCCCAGAAAGAAATATACTCTGGAGCAGTGTCTAATCCATTGAGCTACCTGATCTTTCATTCTAGCAGAATGCAGGAAAACTAATTTTATCATGATAAATAAGTCCCTAGTAAACCATAAATGAAAAGAAAGGATGAGCTTGTTATTTAACTGTCACTTTTCATGTGTGTTAGATAAATGCAATTTCAAGACACTTTAATCGAAACTAAATTGTTTTATATTCATGAATATTTGTCCATTTGAGACTCGGTTTTTACCTGTGTTGAAAAATGTCAGGATCCAAGCAGCTGTAATAGCAAGGGACACACAAAGTATCAGGGAAGAATTGATAACAAGAAAACAAAGGGGCCATCTCCCATCTGCTGCTCACCAGCACGGCCATGCTTGTGCCAACAAAACTGAGATAATTCCTGGAAACTGGGTGTAAGGAATGCAAAACTGTAATCTGGCCCTGTTGGTACCAGAAGGAAGTCTGCTGTTCAGCTGAGGCTGCAAAAGCAGGGAACACAAGCAGAGGTGGAAAAGACTTGGGTTTGTTTCAAAGAGAAAATGGATGTTAGTGCTGGTGAGAAGCTTCCTTGACTCTAATGCCATTAGTGATTAGCTACCTATAGAGGGATGAAATAAATTCTTTAGTTTGTTTTGGACGTGCTGTGTGTTCATTCTACCTGGCATCTCCTGGATTTTTTATCATAGTGAACAATCATTCCCATTTACCACCCCTAACCTCCCATCTCAGCTGATCATCCTCCAGGCCGAAGGGATTCATCTACTGTTTCCTTAAACAGAATTTAACACCTGACAACCTTTACCACTATTTGCCATAAACTTTCTAGCTTTTCTTTTACCTTTTCCAAGAGGGAAGACTAGAATTGGACACAATATTCGATATCTGAATCTAAAATAGAAACCAACCACATTTTCTCATTTTATTCTTATTTCCCCATACCCACTAATTCATTCAGGTCTTTCTTTACACATGTCTTTGCATTTTACCACTCCATTTAAACTCCTCCTAGTTTTGGCTAGTCTTGCACATTTTGCCTACATGGGTCACCATAAAGTTTTGCACATCGCAAAAACTTTATCTAAGATTCTGCCTGTGAGGCTGTAGCCCTGAAGAACGGGGAACAAATTCCCAATTCCCGACTTCTCCATTCAGAGGTGAACAAACTCCAACCCAGAAACAACAACAACAAAAACATCAGCTGTGGCCACTGTTCAGGCTGGTACAGCCAATTGGAATGAATTTCAAAAAATATTATTTCCCAGTAGCATCTGAGATGTCTTCAGATAAAGACATGATCCAGTCGCCACTGAGAACACTGAGCTTTGGGGCTGACCATCAGTTCCTTCTCCTAACAGGGTGAATGATGGTGTTGTTTGAAAAATCAGCATTTTACAGCAGCCAGAACATTCAGCATTTGGTTACAAACAGGGGATGTCAAGCAGAACACTCCAGGAGCAACGACCTCCCAAGCCAACAGGGAAGTTTAGGCCACCTCTGCCTGTTGGAAAACAGGCAGGGAGTTGAGCAAGGAGCCGCAGGCTAGACCATCTGCCTGCTTAAACTGGTTTAAGCACCTGGAAGTTCACAGTTGTGCTAGGGAGGCTTTGATGTTTCATAGTGACCCCCAGATCCAGAATGAGAAGATATGCTGGTATGGAATTAATCTTTCCTCATTAAAAGACATTTTCATGAAGTACTTTTCTACCTGCAGGCCAGGGATCCCGAGGATTTAAGCAGCTTAAGTGTTTAGCTCTTACATTTCAGTGTTTATCCATTTTGTCTCCTAAGGGAGAACTTGTACCCTTGGTGCTTTATCTCCATCCCCACACTACCTCTCTCCCTCTCAGCCCACAGATCTTCCGTGAGGGATAAGAAAGGTCTAAAGAAGCTACAGGGAGAGGGGGTCCACAGTGAAGGGACACCAGATCAGGGCATATTCTCCAGTGCCTTTGGGGAAACTGTTATCACTGCTACATTCCCAGGGGCAATAGCAACAAACCAGAACTTGGTCCCTGTGAAGCTGATGCTTTTCTGAGGCAGCCACTCTGACAGTCTTGCTCAGGGTATCACATGGGGTGGGTTTGCAGGAAATGCACGGGAGTCCTTATTTGTACTAACAGCATTTTCACAACAAATTCTCAGGTGTTCCAAGTGTGCCCTGCTCCCTTCAGCTCCTCATCTGTCTCTCCTCACAACTCGCTGCTTATCTCCGGAGTGTGGTTCTGGCCCAAATCAAATCAACTCACAGCTGTTTCAGGGAAGGGAAGACATTGAGTTGTACCATTCAGTTGACATCAGTTCTGATTCTCAAGCAAAACCACAAACCACCTCTCCAAAATCCTCTTCTGTGGAAAGCTACACCACAGCCACAGAAAGATAACAACAATTTCGCCCAGCAAACTAATCTGAAGCTGATGCAGACAAGAAGCTCTGTAAAAAGCTTTTCTGTTGGCTGGAGTCCTTATTTCTCAAGAGAATTTCCAGGAGCAGGCGAGAGACCTCCTGTCACTGAACAGGTTATCTGTTGTAAAGACACATTTCTCGCAAGCTCAACCCTTATTTCAAGTATTATCAAGAGCAGGGTGAGTGGTGCTCTCATTTCTACTCCTGTGTCTGACTCTTGTTTCAAGAAACAGTGAGCCACATCTCTGAGGTGGCCCCCCACACATAACAGGCTCCACAAAAAAGGATTGCAAGGGAGAACTGAGAAGCAGACGTAACTGGGATGCTGTTGTTTGTTTTAAATACAGGAGGTGAACCAAGTACAGAAAGCAGAATATAAACAAGTCCAGATATAACCTTCCTCTCAGCATTGTGTTCTCACAGCTCAGTTCCCTCTCATGATTAGAAAACTGTGTGATTTGGATTCTCAAACAGTGCAAAAACATGACCTTTTCTGAAGAACTGCCTCCTCCTTTCCTTTTCTTTTTTTTTTCTTTTTTTTTTTAATTTCTTTTCCTGTAGAGAATAGCTGGATCCACTGAATGCTACACAAGTGTTTGTGTTGGCAAACCTGCTGGATTATGTGGGGAAAAGAATAATGGGGAGATAGGGGCAGAAGGAAAGCTAAAAACTTCCAACTTTTAGAGGAAAAAACCCATCCAACTCTAAGCACCTAGCAAAAACATAAATCACCTTTCCAAAATCTTCTTATGTGGAACTTACTTGCTATGGGATTGTTAAACCATGGAATGAAAGCAGTTTTACTTTCTCGAACAATTTTTTATACTCATATCATGCACTCCTGATTACAAGCTCAGCATCTAATTGCTCTCAGCTTGACAGATGCAAATGCAAGGTGAATTTTGGATAAAAAAATTCCTTAAAAATGAGTTTCTACATTAATACCACATTTCTACTAGCACTATATCAATTTCCTCAGCTTTGCGTAGAAGGAACTGAGAGACCAGCAGCATTTTTCTTCTCTGAAATGTTTGTCCTTCCTCTCCACAATCTGTAAAGAAGATGTGGTGCTCATACCAAATTTTCTATCTTTATACAACAAGAAGGTACTTTGCTAAGAAATGTAATCCCAGAAAAGATTATTTATTAAACATAACTTTTCTTTACAGTGGCAACAAAGTAAAAACAGTATGGGTTGAAGCAGCAGTTAGACTAATGGAAAAGATTCCATCATGTGGAATTTGCAGTCTGTTAGCAAAAAAACTTCAAACTTTTATTTCTGCTGAAGCGAGAGGGCATCCCACACCGTCTGGTAGGAGCAAAGGAACATTGTCTCTGCTCTCAGAGAACAAAAATTGACAAAAGGACCAGCACACCTTTCTTTAAGAAAGGGTATATTTCTATTGCAGCCTGAAGTCCACCAGCAAATGCAACGGGTGAGATAGATGAAGCTTTATCACTTTCTAATCTTACATGTGAAGTGCTAATGAAGGATTAATAGATATTTTATATGTGGTTAGGACACTAATAACTATTAGGGTTGTTTTCCATATAATCTTCAAAAGGAGTTCAAAGAAGTGACAACTCAGACTTACAAGCTGCCTGCAAGTCTACTGAGCTTTATGAAAATATATTATTACTGAAGTCTCAAATTAGTTTCTTATTAAAGTACTTTATGCAGCTTGGCTTAAATTCAAAACATTTTAACAGAAAGGTATTCATTTGGAGGTATTTTAAATGCTAAATCAGATTTATTTGGATGGGAATTGAATCTATGTATCTTTTGGGCAGCTTTGAAAGTCTCAGCCTATTTACCTGGGACCACAGGAGATAGGCAGTTTTTTAATTACCATGTGAAAAAGGTCCTTTTAAATCAGTTATTTAAAAAAAAAGGATTTTAAAAAATCATTTTACTTTGCTAGACTGCACACAGCTGCTTGTGAGTGAGAAAGTGCAGTGAGTGTACTACTAAAGCCACATTTCAGATGGTTAAATTACGTCTTCGGAGATACAAATTAATGTTTTTATCCTTTTAAAAACAAGAATAATATTGCATAAGAAGTGAATTGCTGAAATGAACCTAATTTAATAATATTTCATAAAACTCATTTTAAGCAAATGAAAGTCCTTATCTGGGTGGAATAGTAGTATTTTTTTATCAGTTCTTTCAGCAAAGATGAGATCTTTTATATGCATTTATCATATTATTTTTTTGCATTTCTCTCCATAGTTGAATGTAGCAGTTTTCCTCTCTGCTTTAGCATTATTGTATTAAAAAAACCCTACATTTCCTCTCCCAAAAGAAATTGCCTAATTCTTATTCTTTTTTCATCTTTTTCTTGAATTGATGCACACATACCTTTTAAAAGACTATTTCAAAGGGAAGACAAGAAGTGCAATCTGTGTAATGAGTTCAAGGTAGTGAGGGAACAGTACTATGGAGTTTTATTTAGCTGAGAACCAAAAGTACACATGATTTTCCAAAAACTGTGTAATTTTGGTATGTTTTAATGATTCTGGATCCTGCACTGATCATAAATTCAAATGTCTTGTACTGGGAGCCTGACTCTCACACGTTCAAAAGAAAAAACAAGTCTTTCTACTCTTATAGAAATGAAATTATTGCAATTTTGCTGCCAAAGTCCTTAATTGTTCACTCCTGAGAAATGTGCTTTCCCCTATTCCTCTTACCCATGGTGGAACCCATGTATTTTTCATTTTCAGGTTTCCTTGTGGAAATATTTTCTTCTATGGTATGCCGTGGCCAAGATAATGAAACAAAAACATCTTTGAATCATTCCAAGTGCTACAGGTTGGAAATGGGGTGTAAAACATGAATAATAGCTTTCCTCTGAGGTTTTTTTTTTTTTAATTTTCTGATCTGTTTGAAGTGCAACTCAGTGAGACAAAAACTGAGCTGCTTTTTTCTAACAGGCCTTTGAAAGCTTATTGTAGAAGATGCACAAAACCCATCTAATAACTCTGTGCATTTGACAATTTTTGAGTACAATACATGGTAACACTGGGGTAATTGCAACATGAAAATTTGTATTCTTTTTCCCCCAGAATCTTCCAATTGCCTTTTCTTGAAAAGATGATGTAGAGTCAGTTCCTTTGGTCTCAGGACATCTGAAGCTAATTACTGGCAGATCAGGGCATGGAAAATGTTATTTTTCAACCCCAGAGACTGAAATAAAGAGTGGCTTGGGACCAGATCTAAATGGCACAGCTGAGTGGATGTGGTGTGTGGGATGGGTTCATAAATATACACCTCTAGATTGAAGCCGTTTCTCTCAGGACTGTCAGGGAATTAAGGACAATTTCATGCTGAAGAGAGTTAGGCTTGACAGAAATGTCAATGAATACCATGCTCCCATCTACTGGAGATCCACGTTAGGTCATTTTCTGGGCACTGTTGCCAAGACCATTGTGTAACCTCGTCACAAGAGAACTCCCAAATCTGGCTGGGCAGTTTGATCTAACACTGAGATTAGGGCGGCTCCAAAAAGGAGGTAGGATGAGATCATTTCCACAGGTCTCTTAAAATCTTTTTTTTTTAATTATTTTTTTCCTGTGGTTCTGTTTTTACCAGGGAGGTATTTCTCTAGTCTGAGCAGCTACATATTTACTCTAGGAGTCTCTGGGTAGGGAAAGAGACAGCAGGAGGGGGAAACAGTTTATTGGAATGTATTTTCCTTTATTTGTCATTCTCTGACTAATACTCTGTCTCAGTCTGCCTTTGCTGTTACCATAGAGCTGATTTCAAAACAACAAAGAAAATAAAATTATGCAGGCCACTTCACTCAATACTTCATAACAAGACGCTAAAAGTAATGCAATTAGTCTAACCCCAAACTACACTGGAGAAGAGTTGCCTGTTGCCTAATCCTGAGTGAAATATTCAGAGAGCTAAAAGGGTCAGTGCCTTCCATGCTACAGCTGCATAGTTACTGGATTAAAAGAGTTAAATTTCACTTTTTTCCTCTGATGTTGAGCTTCCTCAAGGTAGATCTGAGATGCTTGACTATAAATTACTGTAAAAGGATGATTCCTTGTACATGTGATACCCATGCAGCATATTGCCTGTAAGATAAACTAAGCAGGAACAGACAAGAAAGGAAAATTTCTGGGGACAAGGGAGGCCAGTGTTAGGGAAACATTGGAGTCCAGGCTTTTACCTCTGTTATACCAACAGATAATCTGTTATTTGAGTTAGTGATCCAGACTAAGAGGGATCTGAGCTGAGTTGGGAATTGTATAATTGAGAAGCCTGACTCAAGATATGTGCTTGGCAAATTCCATATAAGATCTTGCTTCTCCAAAATAAGGATACTGGGATTTCCACAAGCAATTTTAGTTATTACAGACAAGAACATTTCTTACTGCTCTTTGGGGAAATTTCAGCTATTTGTTCCTCCTGAGTATAAAATTGTCTGGATTTTGGAGACTATTAGTTCTTGCAAACAATGTGATGTGAAACATTTTGTCTCCAAGTCTTTGGCAGTCTGAAGAGCACATTATCCTGAAAGTGGTTTGTAATGGGTGGAGAACTTGGATGCTGTGCTGCTCTTGATGCTAATTGAACGGCTGTATCATGAAAACATGTCTTATTCTTTGTTCCATTCAGATGAGAGTCTCTGAAGACAATAAAGAGTGCTATATTACTGTCTTTTAATGTTTCTGTTGCAGGCTCTCAAAAAATATATTGCTTAGTACCTCACTCTGAGGTGATGTCTGCCCTCAGCCTGGTCTGTATTCTGCCTGCAACTTCCCCCATGGAGTATGCAGTTCTACTCTGCACAGGTACAACCCTTAGCTTTTTGTTAATTTTTTAATAAAGAAAAAAAAAAAACCAAAAACAAAAACAAACAAACAAACAAACAAAAAACCTCAGTAATACTTTTTCTGCTCATATCTATACAAAATATATAAAGGCATATAAATACATAAAATATAAAAATAAATACAGGTTTAGGTCTACTTTTAAAATGATGGTCAGCACCTGTTAGGCAAAGGCTATTTAACAACAAGAAGGAAATACTCATAGGCAGCAAGATGTAAAAAAACCAGCATCCTGCTTCAACCCTTCAGCTATTTTCAGTTTGCCAGCATTATTTCTGCATCTCCTAATTTTATGCCTTCAGTAGTAGCTGGATTTAAAGCAATAGCATGCAGCATTGCAAACATTTCCCTAAAGCCTTCAGAGGGAAGCAGCCAGAAAAGACTGCTGCCATCAGTGGCACAACTCCATAACCCCATGTGCAAGAAACTCTGACTCTTATTGAATGGCAACATATGCCCAAGGAGAAGAGAAAGCTTGGGAAGGAAGAGTAAAGAGCAGGAGGCCTTTTGTAAAACAGCAGGAGCAATCTGAGAGCTGAATTTCCTGCTCGGAGCACCTGAGGTGCAGCCATGGTGAGGCAGGAGTGTTGATTGCAGAACAGGAAAAGGTAATATGTAGAGCCACTATCCAAAGGTCTGTTACGTATTTGATTTGCTAGAAAACCCAGCTTTTATTTTTCTTCCTTTGTCAGTGCAGCACTTCCACCACTTTAGATACCATCATGATGGGATGGACCCATAAATAAACAAAAAGAATGAAATCCTGCACTGCACTGCTGCAGCTCAGGCAGTTGGGTCGTATTTCTGGGGCTGCAGTTGTGTGAATGGAGACATAACAGTGGTACTAAGTTTTGTGTAAGCCACAGTCTTCCTTTGGACAGCTGTGTGGATGGTCAATTTTGTTCACAGTTCATTTCTCACTTCCATGGTTTTCCCACTTTCCATAACTTCTTAAACTGGTACATCCAGAAGCATTACTCTGATGTAGCAGGGCCTGCAATGGGAGCAGACTTCTGAAGAGAGACCTGACACTTTTGTTTTGTAGACCCAGGCTGTTTCTGGGTGTTACAGAGGACAAAACTTTTATTTTCTCTCTACATTTTACCATAGTCTGCATTAACAGTTTGTCTGAATGAACAAATCTCTCATGGCATCACTGAGGGAAGGCCAACCTTGCACTCACCTGTTATTTAAGGAACTTTCAAAATATCTCAAGGGATGAAGAAGGAGTGAAAACAAACACACAAACAAACAACCAAAGCTTTAGTTCTTTCTTTGGTTTTCCTTCTTTCATATTCTGAGAATTACAGTCACAGTGTAATCGACCACAGTTAGCAATACTGCTCTCGCAGTAAAACTTGCCTTGAAAATAAAATTCACTAACTTTCATTCTTCTACAATATTAAAATCAAGTATGGGTATGATGCAAGGCAAGGAGACACTGGATCTGAACATATGCACTTCCATGCTCATTACCAGCCAGCTGCCGTGGGCTGGTCCTCCGGAAGAGAGCAGAAACAAAAGATCAAACATGGAATGATCTTTCTTCCAGAAACCTTCTCCTGGTTCGGGCATGCAAGGTGTTTCTGAACTGGGTGTTGCATCTCAACTGTTGCATTCACCAATCCATGATGCAAACGCCCTCCGTGAACTTGTCTAAACATTTTCAGAATTAATTGAGCCTTTTTTAATCCCCAACAACCTGTAGATTTCTACTCTTAAGTTGAAGTACATGGAAAGGTTTTCCATGTGTCCTTTTAGTACCATACAGTAGTGGCAGCTCAGGAAAACTGCAGCCCATCCTGATCTTGTTAGAAATAGGGTGAATATTAAAAAGACCTCACATGTAGTTATTGGCAAAATACCCAGGTTCTTGCTTCTTTTAAGTGAACTTTTCAGTACATCTTCAATAGTGAAGGAAATGCTCAGTCATGGGGTAAACAATATTTAGAATAAAAACTGTACACTTAATTCATATGTAAGTTTCCTCTTTCTGTGTTTTTTTTAACTTTGATTACCAGTTATTGTGGCATGAATTTACTCACATATATTTTCACTCCGATGAGTTCTATGATACAAATGATAATGATATATCACATTCAAAACAGAAAGAAGATTATATTTTTACAAAGAAAGAAAATCATCTTCTATATCTTACAGACTCTGTATTTTAGGTTTATATCTTCATCCAGAATGTTTCCTTAAGGACAGAATCATTTTAAAAGTTATGCAAGAAATCAGTATTAAAAAGAAAATGTACTGTTTTATTATGGACACTTTATGAGTTTATTTCTGTTGATGAAACTTTTTGTGCACATTGTAGTAAATATTTGCAAAACTTTTTATGCATCTCGTAGTAAATATCACTCACGCTGATAAACCCAAGCATGTTAACTTCAACCTGATTGCCTTTAGACTTTGACTTTAGAAATGTTCTGCATCTACTTCCAACTCCAGAGTCTGCACTCATGAAAACTTGCCCATTTTTTCCAGCTTTATGAGAAAATTAAAAAAAAAAAAAGAGAGAGAGACTTCTCATTTGTCTCTTTGCCTTCCTATTAAATCTCTGCAGGCACTCAATTTAAAAAGTGAAAGCAGAAAGTCTTTAGTTTTACAGCCATTAAGTATCAACAGTGTTTTTGTTATTGCTGAGCAGGGCTTGCACAGAGCCAAGGCCTTTCCTGCTCCTCGTGCTGAGGAGACCCGGCCAGGACAGGTGACCCCAGCTGACCCCAGGGATGCTCCAGACCTGGTGACATCATGCTCAGTGTACAAAGTGAGGGGGAAAACGAGGAAGGGGTTCTCTCCCCAGTCCTGCTGGTGGGGGAGTGAGTGAGCAGCCGTGAGGGGCTGGGCTGTTGGCTGGGGTTAAACCACAACCGGAGTTAAAAAAAAAAGGGAAGGCTCTTTGAAAACATCAAATTTTTGTGTCTAGACCTTACCAGTGTGGTCACTGCAGAATAGCATTACACATGGATGATTGGTCACTGTTGTTTTTCAGATCTTAGCCTGAGCTACGAAAGAGTTGAAAATACTTAGTTTAAGCATAGTTTCAGATTGACTCTAGGCATCAGATACTAGATAAAACGCTGTCCCAAGTGCCCCAGTTCCTCTCTCTGCCCTGCCTTGGGCTAAGAAATCTAGCTAGGAACTTTTTAAGAATGTAGAAATGTTGGGTTATTATTACCTAAACCAGGTGCCATATGACTTGTCTTTGCCTGTGCCCTCACTGGTCTAATACTGTCTAAGAACCATTCATGAGGATTCAATGAAACAGCATCACTTACCCACCTATTTAAAAAGCCCTACAAATAGCTAAATTTGGGGTTGATGGGAATGGTTACTGCTACTGCCTATGATAGGTTGCAATTCAGGTCCCTTTCTTAAAAATTGGTGATGCGTTTACCAACAGCATGTTTGGCTTCTTGTCTAAACTCTCCAAGTGTATTCACGGCAGAAATAAATAAGATGTAGTGAAGTAAGGCTCAGAAGGAGTATGCCAGCTTTTTTATTTTTCCTGAACCTATACTGTAAGAATAGGAAACAAAAGCATACAGCAATTTTTTATGGAAAGTAGGCACTGTTTATAAAACAGGTTTGCCTTGTTAGACAGGTCCTCTGAATCAGTCCTTAACTTGACAGTCTAACCCAAAATCCTCAGTAGAAGTTCCTGTGGAAGTAGCACTTCAGCCCAGAAATTCAGAAGCTGCTAAACAGACTGAGATTTATCACAGACAAAAGAAACATCTGCATCCTGCAGTGCTGCAGCCCAGTTCAACAACTTAAGAGCCTCTCTTTCCTTTATTTCCCTGCTCCTTTCTCAGAACTGTTTGCTGGTCCTCACAGAAGGCTTGTCTGCACTTGCTCCTCCCAGAGCTCTGCTTCCTAAATAAAAAGCAGTCATGACCCTTCATGCTCAGTTGTGTTTAGCGGTAGAGATTATGCAATTTGGTAATAAAATAATATTGGAATTTCTAAATCTCTGCGTTCTTGTGCTCAAAAAGTTGGGGGACTTTGAGTCACAACATTTGCAGTGATTAATCACAAATGCTCTCGCCCAGCTGAAGGAAATAAAGAGGACTGGTGTGTATTAATCAATAGATAAACAACTTCAGAGTTAAATTTTTGTCTTTTTAACCACTCTAAATCAGCTACATTATAGAATAATGTATGGGTTTCACTCCTCTTAATTAAAGGAATCCATCAGACTGTAAAGTCCGGATTCTTCTCAGTTAGGGAGCTGGGTTGTCTTCAGCAACAGTCTCTTTCCAGCGTTTTGCTTAGATAAAGAACAAGGTCATGACAAAAGGGATCCATATTAATTAAGAAAAACCGAACCTGTACAAGTGAATGCAGTGCGTAATGGGATTGTTCGGGTTATGTGGTGCAATAAAATAAAATGTTGAAAAGATGAAAAGAGAGATTTGACTATAATTGAAAATGTACCTGCACAAACCAGCTGGGATCGAGGAGGTTTTCTCTAAATCATTTCTTGTGTCAAATAAAAAGTGCCTCAAGAACAGGCTGATGACTGGTTTTTAGATACTTACTTGATCCTTGCTTAAAAATTGTATCATGCCTACAAAACAAAAATCTGATATCTGGCTGTCAACAGTAAACTATTTTTTAAACTGGAACTGAATTGTGCCTAGATTTGTATGAATAAATATTTCTTGCTATTTTATTACCATCAGTGAATTTCTGAGCACCATGGAATTAAAGCCCTTTAAATCTTCAAAGTAATTCAAGACTTTTTTCTGTCTTCATTATCTATCCTGTACACTGCACTAGATCTCCCATCGTGGTTGATTGACCTCAGCAAATTGTGTAAACACAACTGAATTACTGCTTAATTAGCAGAAGAACTATTAAAACTGTTGGGTTTGGGGTTTTTGTTGGGTCTTTTTTGGTTTTGTTTTTTGCTTTGTTAATGATGAGCAAAGGGTTTGTAAAGCCCTGAGTTTAAATCAAGAAATAATGAACGGCTTATTTTAGGGAAGTTTTAAGCAAAGTACTCTGGAGGGTTTCTTTTAAATTCTTTTTAAATTAAACCAAATTTCACCTTCACCTTTTCAACTACTCAAATTATTTTCACTTTAAGTATGTTCCATTAGAAATTTGTTTCCATTTATCTAATGTTTCCATTAGAAATTGCATTAAATTACCATTCATGATTGCCATCAACATGAAGCTGCACTGAAGACCCTGGCTAACACAGGTAATTGCAGTCAGCCAGTGGCTGGCTCCAGTGAAAACAGGAGTATCCACATCAGCTATGAAGTCCCTTCTCCCTCATTCAGAGCATGGTAGAAAATGGGTTTCATTGGAAGACAAATGGCATCAGCCAAAAATTAAAAATATCCCTTTACTTACCCAGCTTTGAAAACCATATTGTTAGGCCATAGAACTTTTTTAATTTAGGTTGTTAGGTCGAGAAAGATTGATTCATTTATATTTAGGATTCTGCAAATTCTGCATTTTTTGCTACCCTCTGGGAGACCGGAAAAAAAACATTGGAAAACTTGAATCTCTTATGGATAATATCACACATCAGGAGTCCTGATGAGGTCTAGGCAAAGTGAATAATCATGACTGCCTGTAACATAGCCCAGCAGATTCTGATCAGATTGGCTGGAAAATAATTTAACACACAGATGGATAAACAAATGTACTTCATCAGGTTCAAGGTGAACAAAAGTAATCCACTCTTCATTTCCTGATAGCTGTCTGAACTTCTCACATCTAATTTAGTATTGTCTGCTCTGCTACATTTCCATTCAGATCTGAGGATACGCCATATGTTTTACCCACTGCTCTCATTACACTTACAAAGCTTGGATGCTTTTTACTGAGAAGTGCACAGGCTTTTTTTTTTTCTTTTTTTTCTCTTTTTTTTTTTTCTTTAGGCAACACAGAGCAGCCGTTCTCAGAAAAGACAAAACTATTGGGAATATGGCTTACAAGAGCCAGTAGAGCACACAGAAAAAAGCTGATGAAGAACACAGATTCAGTAAATATTCAAAAATAATTTTTATGTCCTTTCTTTTCTTCTCTGTCTTCTTCTCTCTCCTACTTTTTCCCTTTCCTTTCATGAGTCCTGCTGGCTGCAACTGTGATTGCTGAGGTGAAGCAAAATATATGAAATTATGGTTCTTCTCCAAAAAAGGAGGACATAAAATATTTTACTGAAGCTGATCCTTTTTGCTGGAAGGGCAAGCCTCTGATTTATGTCCCAGTGACAATTCTGACAGCACCTCCTAGAGCACATCAGCCTCTGGATGCAGGGCCTGGAGGGGGCCCTTATTGTCTGGGCAGCCCTGACTGGGCTGCAGGTCCCTTGGCAGCAGTTATAGCATTGGGCTGTGAGAGGAGAAAGGGTTTCCCTGCTCTAGAGCACCTCTAGAGTTTTTCTGAACTCAGACCTGAGGGTTTTGTTTGTTTCATTACTAAAAATAATGTCTTCACTTGGGCTGGGAGCTGAAATGGAAGATTGAGTGCGGTCTATGCAAAATCATTTTTTCCTTATGTCTGTTTCCATACAATTAGAGTTTAAAACACATTCTCTCCTCTTGGATGTGCAGCCTCATTTTCTCTTGTCTCAGAGCTGTTATATACACACACTGACAGCAAGAAACACATACTTATTAAACTTGATTTTGAAATCTTCATTATTCTTCCACTAGTCTCTTAAGTGACATATCCCCTATCACTTAAATATATTTTGCTTCAGTTCGAGAAGGGTTATTCCTCCCCTTTTGGAATCTTAAACCATAGTCTGCAAAGTAAAAGAGAGGTTTTCATGAGCCAAAATATTCAAGGTGTTTATAGTTCTGCTAAAGGGCACTTCCACAGAAATGAGGGGCTGGGACTTATTTCCATTTCCTACATAACTCACAAAGTCTGGCTGGCTGCAGTGCAGTCTTGGAAGATGTGCCTCATCCTAAATTGTGTCTGTGCACTCTGCTGACTGTGCTGGGAGACCAGGCATGAGGCAGCCAAGCCTCCCACCTTACAATTGTGTAAATACTTTCCCTGATCCTCAAAGCCTCGCACACTTGACAGTGCCCATCCTTTGCTACAGGGAAAGGCTTTCCTGACGCCCTTTCCCAGACCTTCCAATGAGGTTTTGAGACAGCTACAATGTGAAAACAGCGGTTTTACTTCCCAGAACTCCAAAAATAACGTGATCCGCTCCCACTCCTCTGCCCCAGAGACACTCTTGGCTGGGTGGGTGAGGTGCTATCCCAGCTGTGTCCCAAAAGTACACTCAGCCTTAGCATCTCAACTCATGTAAGAACACCCACAGTTAACGCTCTGTGTGCTTTGGTCTGCATCTTTAACTGAGTTAGCAGCATGATGCTTTAATCACCCATTACAGCCTACCATGCTTACAGTGCTTTACAATATTCTATACTATCTATATTGCTGACTTGTTAGAAAGTCAGCTAAAGGCAAGGAAGCATCCCAAGTGAATCTGGTCCTTCAGAAAACCTCTTTCAGTGGAGAGGCTCAGAGGGTGCTGCTAACTCCAGTTAATTGTGTCTGTTTACTTCTGCTTCTAAATTTTAATCTGCTCCTTTCAGCAAACAGCCTCCAAAGTTTCATGGGTACTGTGGTTCCTTGTTGATTTAAATGAAGACTTAATTGAAGTTAAATTAATAGTTAATTTAAGAGGCATGCTGGCCTTGTTAATGGGATCACTCCAGGTGCATGGCTAATTTAGGAAATGAAGATGGCTTTTATGCTGTTGGGCGTCTCAGTGGTAGAATTGAATTTTCTCGGGACTGGAAAAAACACACCCATTATTTTGTTTAGCTACCTAGACATATTGTTTATTTGTGTATGAATATTATACATATTATATATATTTTATCTATTAATATGCGTATTATATATATTCATATATATTATGTATATGAATATGCATATTATATATATTCATATTTAAGATATATATATGCATATAATATCATATATCAATGTATCAATTTATCCATATTTATTCCCACAAGAAAGTTTCTGCTGGATCAGACATTGCAGAACATTTTCAGGGGGACGGGGAAGAGTTTGTGTGCGTATGAGTGACAACAATGAATGATTGATAGGTTGGGGTAAAAACTGTCACTCAGAGGAGTTAAGAGAATGAAACCCTTTAGTCTATGTGAAATCCTTGGCACAGTTTGCAACTATACCGAAAGTACAGCTACACATAGAAATTTTGTGTGGGGGAAAGAAAAAAAAGGAAAAAAACACTGAAAAGTATTTTTCCATGTGAATCATGAACAGTAGGAAATGGGAAAGCAATTACTGTCTCCAGTTACCTAATCCACTAAAAAAAAGTGTTATCTTTTAATGATAATTACATTTGTTGAAATGCAATATTGCATTGCATAGTGCTTATTGACTTTATTTTTTCATTTCTTAAAAAAAGAAAAAAAGGACAAGAATATTTACCTCAGTAATTTATTTCATTTTAGTGGTTTAGCAATGACATCATCATGATAAGTTCAGTATAAATATACTGAGCACAAATGCACTGTGCTTTTACATTACACTTTCCAGGAGTTCAGACTAGCTAACACAGCAGTTGCAACATTCATAATCGTCACCTATCTTAAATTATTTCAGAAAGAAATTTTTAGTCCTGTATTTTTAAAACCTATTCCCAAAGTAAAGTGTGACAACGTAATTTCTAAATTAGAGTAATTAAGACCCTTACAGACCAACATGTTGATGCAGATTTTGTAGCTGCTCAATTTTCATTTTTCCTAGTGACATATTTCCCCCAATTTTAAAGATGCTTCAAGGCTTTTCAACACGTTTTAGTAGTCATAATCTAATATTCTCATAAGATTCGTCTTTCATTCATTTATCTTTGCAGCAGAGTTGGACAATACCTGCGCCTATTTTTATATTTATGTGCTTCATCACACGCTAAAATCATTCGGATTGATTCAAGGTCATTTTGACTAAAGCTGTTCAAGATCAGAAAGGCTCTTGTTTAGCCTCTGATGCTTTGATATGGAGACAATATTAGACTCTACATTCTTTGATTAAAAGATTCTGTAGCATGGACAAAACTCTGTTCAATCCAAACATCAACCTATGTTTCCATTTTATTCCCTGACAATGTATTTCTTAAGCTGTAAATGACCAAGTTGTAATTTTATTGCTTGTATAACTTGCTGCAAGTATCACAACTTTTTGAGTATTGTGTGACTTTTAGCAATGCATGACACTGGAGTGCTGTAGCAGCTGTTATTTCTACACATGTGTTTATGTATTTTGCCTACCCAGAGAGAGGGGATAATGAATCTTCAACTGATTTTAATTTTCCTTGCCAGACTTTTGGTGGGAAGGGGATTGCAGAGGTGGGAATAAAGACCCAACAGACCAATTTTCCCTGTTGGCATTATCTTTATACACACTCTGAAGCCACATTACCTTGCATTGTTGCAGGGCTGTAAAGGAAGAGCAATCAAATTGATTTGATTGACTCAAGAGAAACAAACTGGCATTTTACCATGTAAAGGGTGTTTCTTTTGCTTGCTTCTTTCTCTTGAGAGATTATGATCTGGAATAATTTCTGGTTTTGATCTAGTTTTCCAGTTCCACAGATGCAGCACCTTTGCCAGCACCACATTGCCTCATTTCTCTCATTTGGAAACTGCATTTACATCGAACACTGGTCATTGTAGTGGGCTTTAAGTCCCTCACTCTTCAGCCTCCCCTGCACTGTCTGATGGCAGAAATTCTCCACTATCAGTGCTTTCAAACACTGCATTTACAGTCTGCCAGAACACTACAAAGCTTTAAAGACAAGGGTGACAATGTCCTCTCTAACTAAGAACAAAGAAATCGCTTTGTTAGAAAACCTCATCCACACAATATTTATCTTGTATTTCAGCTAAAGGCTTCATTCTTGCTTTTCACTTTTGAGACCAGGGAGGAAAAAGCACAAACAATGTATGTTCAACAAAGAGACGAGGCCAGTGAGACAAAATAGGTAAGAAAAGATAGCAGAGAAAGGAGCAGAAGCAAATTAAAGAATCTGTTGCAGCCAGCTACATAGGGACACTGAGGAACGTATTTGCTCTGTCATTGGTACAGCACATGTTCATCCATCAGCCTCTATTTCAGGATGCTCTTGGTTCAGTGTAGAATTATTTTTCTTTCCTTCATTTCTTTCTTCAATGCAGAGAAAATTTAGCTCTAATGCCTAGAGGCATTGGGCATGATATGCACTGTACACAGCACAGAACAAACCACTGCCTGAAATAGATTTAGAGTCTGAATAGCATTTTAAAGAAAACAGGTTCTATGTGAAATGCTGTCCACATCACAGAGAGAAGATCTATGTAGAAGTGTCAGAAGACACCCATTTTTTAAGAAGAATTGGAAAGGGTATAGATGCAAGGGGAAGAGTACTGTGGACTTGACCAAGTTCACAAATTACTACAACAGATTTGACAGATTTCTAACCCCTGAATTGAGTAATTCCTATCCATCTCTGAATCACGTTGATTCCAAACCAGTTTGGTGCCTGAGGCTTCACACTGCTGGTTTAAGCCTCGACAGAATTCATCAGCAGATCTGAGAGCTATTAGCAGCTCACAGTTTAATCGCTACCTTTCATTCTGACTTGTTAAAAAACAGCTGCAGTGACCACAGTTAAAAAA
>VZTI01004349.1:2379-55038 GCA_013397865.1 Struthidea cinerea
CGGGGAGCAGCGGCGGCGCTGAGGGCAGCTGGCCCGGGGGCAGCGAGCACAAACCACCGGGGGCAGCGAGCACAAACCACCGGGGGCAGCCCCCGGGTCGCGGCGGTGCCGGAGCGGCGTCGGGCGGGCGGTGCGTTAGCGGCCCGAGCCCTCGGGCCGTGCCCCGACTCCGGTGGATCTGGCTCCTTAGTGCTTGTCAGTGAACTGAGGGCCGCGTGTCTGTAGACCTTCAAAGTAGTAAGTTAAAATTTAAAAAGAATTTTTTAAAAAATTCTTTCTTTATTAGTAGCATCTTTGCAGGTACCAGAAAGGATTGGAGTGAGACTATTTACAAGGGCATGTAGTGACAGGACAAGGGGGAATGGGTTCAAATTGAGAGAGAGCAGGTTTAGATTAGATATTGGGAAAAAAAATGCTTTACTCTGCGGGTGGTGAGGCACTGGAAGAGGTTGCCCAGGGAAGCTGCCGGTGTCTCATTCCTGGAGGTGTTCAAGGCCAGGTTGTATGGGGCTCTGAGCAACCTGGTCTAGCTGAGAGCGTCTCCTGGCCACGGCCGGGGGTTGGAAGTAGATGATCTTCAAGATCACCTTCCAACCATCATTCTAAGATTCTATAATTTTTAAAGGCATACATTGGTGTTTCCTCAAACAACAACCAAAAAGCCCACTAAAAACGTACTGTCTGCATGATAAGGGCATCTACCCCTTTAAGAAAAGCAGTGACAATTGCAAGATTTATATTAAAATTGTGGTGTTTAATAACAGCTGAAGTGTATCAGTGGGAACATAAATTAAATTTAAACCCAGACAGAGAATATCCTGCACTGAAGGGCTCCCGATACTATTTCATACTAGAAACTGGGAATTTAGGAACTTGTGTCAGCAAAGGTAGGGTAAGATATGGGTGGACACGTTCAGTAGAGGATAACTGTACCAGTATTTTTAGATGTGAACTGGGAAGCAATAAACTGCAGTGGATCTGCCAGAAGGAAACTTAGATGGTAGAGGAAAAAGAATTTTATTTAAAAATCTAGATAGATTATATGGAAAAAATAAAAAACCAGTTCACTTCAGGTGAGACATGGAATTTTTGTGTGACAGTAACATGAAAGGTGTGAAATCTAAAATTCTATGGATCAGAGATGAGAATAAAAAAACCCAATTGGATACAGAAGTTTTCTTTGAAAGAACAGTAACAGGTGATTAGGCTGTTAGGGGGAAAACCTCACCTCATTTATTAATATTTCAAAGCTTTGGGGACTTTTGTAGATGAGAATTTCAAACCAAAATATGGATCAGCTGGTAGAGAAGCATCGTCTGTCATACAGAACTCTTTTAAAATCTCTTTGGTTATCTGAAATGATTATCTATATGAGATAGTCTGATACTTACGCAAGGTAAAGACGTCTGCTTTCTATTGTTCATTGACAGTAGGCAAGATCACTTTGATGGAAGCAACATTTTCTTTTTAAATTTCCTTTACTTTTTGTCATTTTTATCACGTTGCCATTTTCTGATTATTTAATATTCCTCTAACACAATGGTGCCAACATGGGCTTATATATCCATTGCTGCTTTTATGTTTGCAAACCTGCTACCTGCAGATTTGTCTTTATGTAAAAATACAATTGTGGGTATGTGTTTGTTTTTTTTTTTTTTTTTTTTTTTTTTTTTTTTTTTTTTTTTTTTTTTTTTTTTTTTTTTTTTTGCTGTTAGCATAGTAAAGCCTGGTAAATGAGCAGTTAAAATTAAACGATAGGGCTACCCTTGCAGATATAACCATAAAAATCGTGAATGTGATAATAACACATCTGAGACATTTCCCTTGTTGACAAAGAAGTTTGAGTACAATTTTGTGCAAGACAGGAGAGGCTTCATCTGGGATGCTGTGTTCAGCAGAGGTCATCCATGTTTTCAAAAGGTTGACTTAAAAAACACTTTTGAGGATGATCTTTCTAATGCAAAAATTCAGAAAAGAAAACAGTCAATACATTTCTTTGAAAAGAAAATTATTAATAGAAGCAGTTTCCATATCCCTATATTCTTACTGGGTCTTGGAAAAGTAAGGGCTAAACTTAGAGTTTATCTCATTTCCTGGGGTTCTACTTATGTTGTGGTGTTCTTTACTCAAAATTGGTGTGTGTGTTTATGTGTTTTGTGGTTGCTGTCTTTTTTTTTAAAGTTAAGTCCCCTTTACAGCAGAAACTCTTTTGTTGCCTTCATTATGTCCCATCACAGCCATTTTTCAGAACTTATTTATACTGTTTAAAATAACTTCATTTTCTGAAAAATAGTTCATATTCTTCAACTATACTTTCCTTAGCCAGATGGTGACATATGGCCATGTCTCTTCTTGATCTTTTGCTTGTACACTTATAAACTACATATTTTCAGTGGTAAACGTTTTTACTAAGACAGGAAAGAACATAGCGTTTCAGTATGTGCAGTGTGAGAAATCCTTTGATTAAGGTTGCAGTTTTGCATCCTTGCAATAGACAGAGACTATTGCATATATAAAATATATTTTAACATTATATGGATTAAAATTTTATGCATATATAATATTATGAATTAAAATAGAGGTGAGGATAAACATTCTTTTTGTGTCCATTTAGGATTTTTATTTGTTAAAAGCCTGACTAATCCACAAAATTTTTCTGTAAGATGTAATCATTATAAGGTTTTACAATTTTTATTAAAAAGTTGTTCAATGAGTAAGATGCTGCTGGGACATGATTTTTCTTTCTAAAGCAATCTGAACGCTTCATTAAATAGCGTGTGTCTTCAGGAAGTTTGCGAGGCCCCTTTTTTGAACATTTTTTTATGTAGATAAGTCTTTAAACATTCTGATTGAATTTAGATACTTATTTCTGTAATTCCTTAAATTAAAAGAGGCCCTGCGGAAAGACCAGGACTAATTAGGGGATTGGGCAATCACCAGACGTGAAATTTAGCAAGGTCAAGTGTCAGGGACAGGACAACCCTGGATGTATGCATGGACTAGGAAAGGGACCTGGGGGTCCTGGTCCATGGCAGGTTGAACATGAATCAGCAGTGCCCTGGCAGCCAGGAGGGCCAACCGTGTCCTGGGGGGCATCAGGCACAACATCGCCAGCCAGGCAAGGGAGGGGATTGTCCTGCTCTGCTCTGCACTGGGGCGGCCCCACCTCGAGTCCTGCATGCAATTTTGGGCACCACAATATAGGAAAGATATTAAACTATTATAGGAAAGATACTAAACTATTGGAGAGTGTCCAAAGGAGGGCCACGAGGATGGTGAAGGGTCTGGAGAGGAAGCCATATGAGGAGCAGCTGAGGTCACTCGTCTTGTTTAGCCTGAAGGAGACCAAGACTTCACTGGAGTCTACCGCTTCCTCACAGGGAGAAATGGAGGGTCGGGCACTGATCTCTTTTCTGTGGTGACCAGTGCCAGGACCTAAGGGAATGGCCTCAAAGTGTGTCAAGGGAGATTTAGATTGGATATTAGGAAAAGTTACTTCACCCAGAGGGTGGTTGGGCACTGGAACAGCTCCTCAGGGAAGTGGTCCCAGCACCAAACCTGACGGAGTTCATGAAGCATTTGGACAACACTCTCGGACACATGGTGTGACTTTTGGGGATGGTTCTGTGCAGGGCCAGGAGTTGGACTCGATGATCCTGATGGGTCCCTTCCAACTCAGCATATTCTGTGAGTCTATGTGGGAAATAAGGAATAATTTTTTGGGGGATATTAGAATTCTTTAAGCTAACAAAATGAAAACTGAGTGGGGATACATGTGTTGTCTTCAGATAGAGGAAGGGTGTGATCAGAGGGGTGGGGCACCTCTCCTATGCAGACAGGTTGAGAGAGTTGGTGGTTTTCAGCCTGGAGAAGAGAAGGCTCAGTGGAGACCTTAGAGCACTTTCCAGTACCTAAAACAGGCCCACAAGAGCTGGAGAGGAACTTTTTACAATGGCATGTAGGGATGGGACATGGGGGAATGGCTTTAAACTCTAAGAGGGTAGATTCAGGTTAGATAGTTACTCAGAGGGTGGTGAGACATTTGAACAAGTTGCCAGAGAAGTTGTGGATCCATCACTGGAAGTGTTCAAGGCCAGGTTGGATGGGGCTTTGAGCGACTTGGTCTAGTCAAAGGTGTCCTTGCCCATGGCAGCAGGGTTGGAATGAGATAATCTTAAAAGGCTCTTCCAACCAAGCCATTCTATGATTCTAAATGTATTCTGATTCTATATATGTAAATATATGTGGAATTTATATAATATACTATATAGTATGTCGCTGTGGGCGGCACTAACAACGAGGAATGGCACGACAAGTTCAGAAGGAAAGCAGTTCTGATCTTTATTAATTAATTAATTCATCTTTTATGACAGTGTTCGCAAAGAGTGTGTTGAATGGCATAAGACAGTTGGGTGCTCGGCCATCCACCCCTTGAGGGGATTAGTCAAGCTCTAAGACACTTATTCCAAAATATCAGAAGGCCAGAACCATAACAATCTTGCATAACAAACCCAGGTGCAAGATAAAGAGTTAGTTTACAAGAACCCATAGCAGTGTTTTTCATAGCCTCTGTGAGAACTGCAAAGTTCTCACAGAACGCTGCAGAAAGCTGAAAGATTTCTCTACCAAAACTTTTCAGCATCCACAGTAGTATACATAGAATATAGTAAATATGTATAGTATAGTATAAATAGTTACTATAAATAGTATTTTCATACATGCCAGCAAAGAAAGTAATTGACAAATGTTCAGACATGACACACATATAGTAAACTGTAGACTGAAAATTAAAAATTAAAAAAAGGGCCCTGATGCTCTTAGCAATTGGCTTGTGGAACAACCTTTTAATGAGAGAGGTGGGAAAAAAAATCTAAGGTTTTTAAGGTAGTGTTATAGGTGGGATTAACATGATGCCGTGGTTGTGATGGGGAGGGGGACAAGTCCAGTCGTTCAGAACATCCCTTTCTCCCTATGTCCCTGTGAAATGGCCAGGAGAAGGTGTTCTTTCTAAGACGTGTAGGTTTTCACAGCTGGCTAAAATCTTAAGAGTGTCTTTAATTTTTTACTAGTACTTCTTCCTAAGTCAGACCATCTTTGCCTTCTGAATGGAAGTGTCCTGCTATTATAGCTCAGATAATGGTTGTGTAACTACTGTCTCTCATTTGGTTTAGATTAAGTCAATTTTTCTTTCTCATGGGATGAGGGATTTCACTATGCATCTCAGACATTTGAAATCACACACATAATTTCTAAAAATCTCCTCGATTCAGCTTGTCACAGCTTGGATTCTCCAAGGATAGATCCTAAGTCTGATGTTATTTAATATGTTCATTATAATTTGGAAATGAGCAATAACATAGAGAAATAAAAAATTTCTGGTGAGATAAAATAATTTTGTTACAACTAAAGAAGACTTGTAGAAACTTCTGAGAGCTCTTCTGCAGTTGGGTGAACTGGTTACACCATGACAAATAAAATTCATTGTTGATGAAAGCAATGTAATTTATACTGTCAGGAATACTTGGAACAATATACTCTTCAGTAGTAAATCTAAATTAATTGTGATCGACTGAGAAAATGAACTGTTTACCATATGTGGATAACTTAATGAAAATCTTCACTGAGGAAACTGGGTAAAAATAAGTACCCTGAAAGTTACAATGTCACTCGAATAAGTCAGTAGTGTTCTAGAATTGATTGTGGTTATTTCTGGTTAGGTATGTCATATCTGAGAAAGATTTAACAGTCACAGAGGGACCCTGAGACAGGAAACATACATGTCTGGAAAAGCTATATGGAAAAAAATAATTAAAACAGCTTAGAAAGGAGGTAAACCAGAATGTACAGTGAGTTATAAAGGAAGGTAAAAAAGATCAAGTTAAGGCATCTGTTAACTAAAGTTGTAATACAAGAACGAAGGGTTATTGTGTTGAATTGAATAACACATTTAAACTATTTACATATTTTTAAACCTAAGGAATAGTTCCTTATACAGTACACTTGACAATTGGACCTGTGCTGCAGCATGTCTGACTAAGAATGAAGAGTAAAAGGATTAGGTGTTTATGTGGACGGTAAAAATAGCTACTATTGTTAGGAAGAACATAAAAACTTAAGGAGATCTAAACCTTGGTACTTTAGGGAAATAGAAACCCTGTAACAGATGGAGGATATCTGACTTTTGGGATTAGTTTCATGCATTTATCAGAAACATTTGTCTGTTGTCATTCTGGAGGCTGGATACTGTTCAGCCATGTGGAAGACTGTTCTTATTCACAGAAGCACAGAATCACAGAGTGGATCAGGTTGGAAGGGGCCACAATGGTCATCTGGTCCAACATCCCTGCTCAAGGAGGGCCATCCTAGAGCGCCTTGCACAGGATTGCATCCAGATGGTTCTTGAATCTCTCCAGTGAGGGAGACTCCACAACCTCTCTGGGCAATCTGTTCCAGTGCTTGGTCACCTGCAGAGTAAAGAAGCTCTTCCTCATATTCAGGTGGAACTTCCTCATCATTCTTCTGACAAATATACACATGGACACAGATAAAACAGTGGGCAAATTCAAAGGCCTTGACTTAACTGATCTCTCATATAATGTATTATTTTCATGTGGCACATATATCCATATCTGCAGGAACTGAATATTAAATTGGACCTGCTATCTCTTTTTAACTCTCTTATTATATGAAGCCAAGTTTTTTAATAGTGTGCTGATGCTTGCCCTGTCATTACAACACAGGGAAAAGGGGGCCTGTTGATCCATATTTATGGAGTTGGGTAGAAGAAAAGATGAAAGAAGAGTTCGGGAGAAAGAAAGGACTTTCAAGACTATTCCACATTGTCCTCTTAATTAAGACGAGGCTATCTGAGAATGATGAGGAGGATATTTAAGCTGGCATACAGAGGACATACTGGTTTATGGATCAAGAAAGGAGTGAGATTGTCTGTTGATGATATGATTATATTTTGATTGCACTGGAAGGCAGCAGTACTAGAATGTCCATACAAAAATCAATTGAAATAATCAATGATAGTGACTGATTTATAGGCAATTTTCACTGTTACCACAAGAAAAAAATAGTTTCTGTGAGACAAAAATAAGCAGCCAGACTTCACTTAAACTTGCTCAGCTAAATTGACATTATGTTATTATCACCTGTAAGGCAAAAAGAATCTCACTTGTGCATAATTTTCAGTAAGAACCTGAAAATCGTGGCTAGGTTGTAGTAGCACGGATTCAGACTGCCTTAAAGCATTGCACTGTTAATTTGAAAAGTGGATCATGTGATAAACAACTGGTAAGAAACTATTTCTAAATCCTTCTCTTTGCACTGATTTTCCACAGGGGTAATTGCTCTCAGAAGAGACCTTTGATTCCTCGACTAAGAGGTAAGTTCCACAGCTGACTGTGCTTTTGACTTACTTCTGTTCTTCGTCTCAGCTCTTGCAGTATGTGCGGGGTCCTAGGTTATTGCATCTGTTACTTAAAGTTCTAGAAAACAGAAGATGCAAATGGAACAGGTAGTGTTTTCTAAATGCATTGTCTGATTTAAAACCAGGAAATATTATGTTCTTTAAGAGTATTCAACAGGACTCTAATAGTGTAAAGGAAGTATTTATAAGAGTTCAGTATTTCAAACAGAAAAGCAATCAGAAGACTTTCCTCATATTTCAAAGTACGATTTATAGATTCTTTTTTGTTAAAGCTCACTTGCTAGCCATCATCTCGTGTTTTTTTTATAAAAAAAGTGCAGTGACTAGAAATAAGTGGGTATCTCAGATTTGCAATCTAAGAAACTATTCACACTGAGAAAAACAACAATTCACATTAAAGCATGATAGTAAAAATAAATAAGTACAGGGATCAGGCCCATCATTATCTTACGATCTATTACTTGGAATCTGCTCCTCTAAGCAGGCATCTGCTGCAACTGTTTCAAAAACTAAATAAATTTTCCATATTTTATTTGACATGGCAGAGATGCCAGTTCCTGATAAAATAGTCAAGAAGTTAGAGAGTTCCACTTTGAACCAAAAAATCCACATTTGTGACCTTCCTCAAAATAATTTTCCACTTACAGGCACAATGTTCTGGTCTTAAAGATTTTACTGGAGATGTGCCTGTTCTTGCAGCCATTTCAAAAAAGACAAGGTGGCTGTGTTTTGTTGTATGCCTGGTTCTGCTAATGTTCAGTCTGCTATGACAGTGTCTGCCAGACCTAGCCTGGCATGTGGATTCATGTGGAGAAATGGGGTAATAAACTTAGCTCACAAACTTAGATGTCAATGTAAATGTAAATACATGAGCTAACAACTCTAGACTCTGGTTTTGGTCCAAGGAAAAAGTAGTTATTTTTAAGGTGCTCTTCCATTTTAGATACCTCCTTTAGGATGAATCTGCCTTAAGAGCTATTGAATATGTTGACTAGATCTCCATCAATTATCAAGCAAAGTGATTAACTGTAGTACTGCTGCTTAGTTTAGTTTAATGGACACTACTCATAGATTCCGGATATGGGTTTAACTTAGGATACTCACACTGGAGTGGTTCTGGTCCTGTGGGAAAGCTGGAGGTCCTAATGAAGTTCAGAATGAAACAGGGAAGTGCCTACTGAGCTAAGGCACTAAGAATAGCCAGAGCTGAGGGAGAGCTTTGGGGATTGTGGTTTTGGAATGAGGATTAAGTTAGAAATATTGACTGTCCTGCTGCTTGAGAGACAACACCTGATTGCACCACTGCACTAAAACTGGGTCAGAGTAAAGTAAAGCAGGCTAGTTTGTCTACCGCTGAGGCAATAAATTCCAGGTGAAGGACAGGAAGTAGCGTAGAATGATAACTTCATAGGTTGCTTGGCTATGTATTGGCTGCATCTGTTAGGTCAAAGTACTTTATTACTGCTAGCTCTACATAATTTAAAACAATCAACCCTTTAATCTCAAAAAACACGTGTAGAAAAGGCACACTCCTATGATTCTAGAAATGTGCAGGACATGAAGTAGAGGATATTACTCAAATGAAAATATTATTTTGTCTTTAAGATTTAGAAACATAGAATTGTTTAGTTTGGAAAAGACCTTTAAGATCAACAAGTCCAACTGTTAACCTAACACTGCCAAGCCCACCACTAAGCCAGGTCCCTAAGCACCATGTCTTAAATACCTCCAGGACTGGTGGCTCAAGCACTTCCCTGGGCAGACTGTTCCAATGCTTGACAACCCTTTTGGTGAAGAAATATTTCCTAATATCCAATCTAAACCACTCCGGCACAATTTGAGGCCATTTCCTCTTGCCATATTGCTTGTTATGTGGAAAAAAAGGCCAACCCCCACCTCGGTACACCCTCCTTTCAGGCAGTTGCAGAGAGCAGTAAGGTCCCCCTGAGTCTCCTCCAGGCTGAACCCTCTCAGCTGCTTCTCATCAAACTTGTGCTCCAGAGCCTTCACCAGCTTTTTTGCCCTGCTCTGGACTCACTCTAGCACCTCAATTTCTTCACCTCCCCCTTTCATGTAGGAGGGGCCCAAAACTGAACCCAGGATTTGAGGTGTGGCCTCATGAGTGCCAAGTACAGGGAAATGATCACTGCCCTGGTCCTGCTGGCCACTCTGTTGCTGATCCAGGCCAGGATGACATTGGCCTCTTGGCCACCTGGGCCCTCGCTGGCTCACGTTCAGCTGCTGTTGACCAGCACCCCCAGGTCCTTTTGCAACTTGCATCTTTCCATCCACTCTGTCCCCAGCCTGTGGCACTGCAGGGGTTGTTGTGACCCAAGGGCAGGACCAGGCACAGGCACTTGGCCTTGTTGAACCTCAGACCTCTGGTCTCCCCCCATCAATCCAGCCTGTCCAGATCCCCCTGCAGGGCCTTCCTGCCCTCCAGCAGATCAACACTCCCACCCAGCTCAGTGTGTCTGCAAACTGACTGAGGGTGCCCTCGATCCCNTTTATCCCAAGCAAAGTGTTAACCCACCAAAGCCATAAGCAGCCAATTTCTCCAGAAATTAATTAATTTAATTACACATAATTACTAGTGAATAGTTCTCATTTTTAAAATAAGTTTTTCAGGTGATATTAAGCCAGCATTTGATATATATAAAAATTTAAGCCCTACTACAATTGTTTTCCAAATTGTAAATATTTAGATTGGTAAACTGAGAATCAAAGTTAGGCATACTGTAAACCTACTGTGAAAAAGACAACATGCAGTTATCTTGGAGAGAAAGAGATTTGAATAAAGAAGCTCTTTTATGGGTCAGTAGCCTTTCAATACCGGTACACATTGATTGTCTGTGATTATTACAGTTCAATGTAGAAAACACATTTTTAGTTATCAGTAAGCCAAAGAATTCCATGTCCATCATTCCCTCAAGTCAGAGAATGACCACTGAATACAGAGAGCTTTATGGAAACAAAGCTTACACTAACATTTGATGGCAGAATACGTTGAAATCTAGACTAGTAACTGCAGCAAAGAAACAGACTGAGGGGCATAATCCACAGTGAAGTAATTGACCTGTTCTCTCTGCTTGTTGCTACAGAGTACACTGCATTTTTAATGAAATTTTTTAAGGAACCACATATTTCTGAACTCTTAGAAATACCTAAAAGTTTCTTTAAAATATGTTCAGAAGTTGGATGCTTTTATACATAGTGAAGAAATATTTGCCATTAAAAGCCTTAGTTATTCTTGGTCTTGAAATAGATATATAATTTGAATCTGAGAACATTAATTATATAACATTATAAATAATTTTACATCAATTAACTTTTAAAATTATTTGGTTTAAACTTAATTAAATTCACTCAGAATTAAAATTGCCTTTTATGACTGCAGCTTAATTTATATCTGAAATGAATTGAACTGAACTGAATGATTCTAAATAAGTGTCCATATCTCCATACCCGGATTTAGTATAGTTTAAATAACCCAGATTTCCTGAATATCTGTCTAAATCTGATTCTTGTATGTGTGCATGATTCTTACTTTCTAAAGTGACTGCATAAATCAGAAAGTAGTGTGTCCATCACAATTGTTAAATATACTGTCGGTATTTTGTCCTTATGCTTTTCCTTATATAAGTGAATTTGTCTCTGGCCAAAGCTGTGCTTTCTGAATTCGTGTGTGTGTGGTTCATATGTGTGTATGTACAGATGCACAAGGGTAAAGCAGATTGGAGCTGAAAAGTCTTTGGTTATATGGATCTTCCTCTCCAAACTGTAATTAGTGACCTGCCTATGCAGTTTTAAATTTCAGATCTTTTTTTAGGATATGCTTATCAACTGCTTTCATTAGTGATGTGTTACAATTCATTTGTAGAGGCTGATAGAGGAACAGTACCTGGAAAATTCAAGAAGAGCTCCAAATTTTTTTTGAACACAATAAACAATAGCCTTGACTTTTGTAACCAGCCAGGCTACAACTCATGTTGCACTAGAAAATAATCTCTTATACCAGAGGGAGGCTCTCAGTAAACCCTGGCTGAGGGTGAATGTGTGGTCTCCCTTTGAGAACTAACCGAGGAATTAACAAGGGGTACTAACAGTGCATGTTTCACTTTTACACAGTGTTAAAACAAACTTCAGTTTGGCATAACTTGGGTTATGTTCTATGCATAGCTAGTGCTAGTGGCTCATGTTGCCCTTTACTTTTGCCGGTACCTTAACTGGAAGGCTCTGCTGAAGTTTTGCAAGCCGCATGAAATTAGGTCCACATGAGGTATTACATCCATATGCTTCAGAAGCTGCTATTAGATGCAGCTGAGAAGGTCTTCTTGGTTATGTGCACATGTGCTAATACAAAAAAAAAAAAGAAGACAAGCTGAACCTTGTGTAAATAAATGTAACTTTTTAAAATCACTGGAATTCATACTGTGCAGAACTGTTTCTTAATACCTGCAAACCTGATTTTTGTCTCCTGTGAAATATGAAAAAAAATTCAAATTGTATTTGAACCATGTTTTCAAGGTAGAAATTATTTGTACATTCTGCAGTTGTATGGAATGTTTGCCAACATAGAATGTGTAGGCAAACATGTGGAAATACCCTAAAAGGACTTTCAAGTTCATATATGATTTATAGATGCAGATAAAGCTAATTTACAGAAAGGGATGTTCTATGTATTTGTACCACATTAGAACCTGAGCCTGTGATGTCTCAGACCTTTTTAGCTATGTATGTTGTTGGTAGATGTATTTTACCACATGTGTACAAATGTTAGAAAGAGGGACTACTTTCTGTATAGAAATTAGTATGTCAAAGAAATCTTCAGACTGATTAGATGGGTCAAATGAATAAGGAAGTCTGTCTTACAAGCTTTCCTAAATCACTGTTAAACTGGTTCCTAAAACACAGAAGGGAGTTTGTTTGTCTGCCATTATTTTTTTTGTTTGTTTGTTTTTAGAATGGGTAAAAAAGTAAAGAAGGAAGCAGAGTCTCCACCCAAGGATGTGGTAAGTTTATAAACTGCTATGTGCTATAAAATAAACATCACACAATTACAGGCCCAGCTCTACCGTCCTTACATAGTTCCTTATTCTCCCAGTTTACCCACATTATTCTAAAAATGGCTTTTAAAGATGACTCTGTTTCTGCTTTTCTTGGACAGCATACAAACCAGAGTGACTGGGCATGTGTAGTTCTTTGTAGAGATTGTTGTCTTTGGCAGGCATTGAATACAGTTATGTATGAAAAAATCCAGGCTTCTTTTTATTTGAAGAACAGTGTTAGCTTTCTCTTTGTAAAAATCAAAGGACAAAGGAGAAGAGCAACCTGAAATCTGTCTGTCTTTTCAACTGTGAAGACATTCTCTTTCTTTAAGGATGAAAGAGTTAAAAACCTAAATGAATCTGCAGAGTTTTTTACTGAATACTAAATTTGACAAATATTTTGAATAATACCACATGCTCTGTCTCTTTTGAAAATATATACAGTCTTAAGAGGCAGTTTAGGTTTTTCTGTTGTCATTGGAAGTACAGTGAAAAGTAGAAGAGCTGAAGCCAAATACATAATAATGGTGATAGTGTGACTTTTTTTTCAAAAGGTAGAGGTTAAGGGTCTGACACTAGCACACTTTTCAAGAGTTTCTATAAATTAACAAGGTACAAAGAGACCCCCCAAAAGGTAATTGTTCAAAATGTAACTATTTTTTGAGGTTTGTTTTATTCAGAAAGAAGTGGAGGAAATACAGAAATATTGAAAAGAGTATGGTATAAATTCTGTGTCAGATGAGAACCAAATTATTGAAAATGGGGACGTCAATGAGTCCCACAGAGGGAGTCCCACTCCCTCAATGAGTCCCACTAAATGCAAAGTTCAGTACACTGTTTTAAAAAAACCAATGGATTTATGTCTAAAGAGTTGTAGTACTGCAAGAGCTTTTTCAAAGGTCACAGAAAAGTTAGTTAGCAAAAACTACATTGAAATTTCAATATTAAATAAGCATAGTTTTGACTAAGACAGTAATATCCAATAGCCATGATGTCACTGAGACATAGCAGTTGACATCAGGTTTACCCAGCTGTTCTGTGGAAGGGTGAATATTACCAATGTTAATTCATAACCTTCAATCAGTAATAAATCCTTATGAAAGGAAATTGCATAAAACCTCAACATAACTTAGATCTGTATAAAATAATCTAGAAGCCCAGGAGTCACAAAGAAGATGTATGTGGACAAGTCTAATTAAAACAGGCCTGAAGAATTAGAACTAAGTATTTCTGCAGTCTGAGAAAATGTTTTAGAGTCATGATGGCACATTTAAGTCATATATATGAACTGAAGTAATAAAAGTTGACTTTTCCAGTAAATAGCTAGAAAATCAGTAGATGTAGCACCACAATTTCTATATCTGAAAGATACCATTATATTTTCTAGAGAAAAGTGTGGTACAGCCTACTAGGTTCTACAATAACCTGTGAATACACAGAAAAAGTCAGTAAAACTATCAAAAAGGAACGAATTGGAAAGAGTGAATTCCAGATGGCATCTACAGCTTTTGGCTTAGTTTTTACCCTTATCGTACTTCAGGCTAGCATATCTATTCTGACAGTCCTAGCAGGAGAAAGAAATCCTGAATGTTGCATATTAAACATGAAAATAGATAATTGTAACTATTAATGAAGAAAATCTTACCATGATGAGAATTTTGTTAATAATTGTTGTGTAAAATCGAATCTGAAAACTTTAAATTTCACCTGGATATTTCAGATGGCAGGAAATGAGATGCAGACGAAATAAAAGATGTATTAGCTATTATCTTGTGATTGATAATCTGTTTATGAAAATGTCAAGTCCAAGAAAAGAAGCCTTGAGATAATGTAGACGGGTTTATAAAAGAGGGCCTTTGTGCATGTGGAATGCTCTGAGAATATATGGTTCTGCAGATGACCACTAATTTTTTATTGATTTCTAGGAACAGGTGGGAAACACTTAGCCTAGCCACTGCTTACATGTTTCAGAAAGTATTC
Source organism: Struthidea cinerea (assembly GCA_013397865.1). Classification (NCBI taxonomy): domain Eukaryota; kingdom Metazoa; phylum Chordata; class Aves; order Passeriformes; family Corcoracidae; genus Struthidea; species Struthidea cinerea. The sequence continues at coordinate 16,843 of VZTI01004349.1, forward strand.
CTGAGGACTCTGTTTTCACTGCTTTTCATAATTTGTCTTTTACTATTCTCTGTTCTGAGAATTGGTCTCCAACAGGAAAAACATTGCTTTGAGCCTCTATCGCTCTATGAATGACCTAACACAGTATTTCAGGCAGATTAAATATGGTAACTTTGACATAGATTGGTAGGAACTTTTCACATGATATCTACATTAGGTTTGGTCTAGACAATACAATTATTTGATCATCAGCTAGGTCGTGGACATTGAAAGGGGAGCCTAAGATTATCCCTAGAGAAAATACTGAAGTGTTATCACTTATAGAAGGCTATAGATACCTGAGTATTTTTGAAAATGGCTGCATTCACAGGACTGTTGTTAAATGGTGGAATGTGTGAATTGGCACAGTCAGCTCCTGAAGTTGTCTCCACATAAACACCCTCTTTTGGTTAATGCCTAAAGATTAATTTAACTTGATTTCAGTGAGGCTTTAATTACTGTCTCTTGTAATATCCTCTTAGGTAAACTGGGGAAGTACAGACAAGATAAATAGACAGTGTAAATGAACTGAAAAGTAGCTGAACTGACAGGCTCAGACGGTTGTGATCGTCACTATGAGGTCCTGTCAGAGGTCAGGCACTAGTGTTGTGCTCCAGGGGTTGATCCTGGGGCAGGTACTGTTTAACCTCTTCATTAATGACCTGAATGATGGGACAGAGTGCACGCCCAGCAAGTTTGCAGAAGATATGAAATTGAGAGGAGTGATTGACAGACCAGATGGTTGTGCAGCCATTCAGGGGGACCTCAACAAACTAGAGAAATAGGAAACTGGGAATTTAATTAATTTCAATAAAGGGAAATGGCGAAGTCCTGCTTCTGGGGAAAGAATATCCGGTACAGACTGGGTGATGACCAGCTGGAAAGCAGCTTTACAGGAAAGAACCTGGTGATTCTGGTGGACATGCACCAGCAATATGAACTTGGGACAAAGAAAGCTAACAAAACACTGGGCATTAGGCAGAGTGTTGCCACCAACTTGAGAGAGAGAGAACTCTTGTCTTTCACTCTGTGTTGGTTAGTGAGACCACACCTGGAGTGTTGTGTCCTGTTCTGGGTTCTCTGGTACAAGAGAAACAAGGCCTTACTGGACAAAGTCTTTGAGCATTTGTCATGGGAGGAGAGACTGAGAGTTGGGACTGCTCAGTCGGGACTGCTCAGTCTTGAGAAAAGGCATGGAGGGGTCTTGTCAGTGTAAAAATGGCTGATAAGAAGAAGTAAAGAAATCAGGCCAGGCTCTTCTCAGTGGTGCCCAGTGAAAAGATGAGAGGCAGTAGGCACAAATGGAAATGCAGGAGGTTTCCATTTAAGCATGACAAAAACTCTTCTTTTACCATAACAATGATGGAGCATAACTTGTCCAGAGAGCTTGTGGAGTTTCCATCCTTGGAGATACTCAAAATCAGACTGTGCACTAGCCCTGAGCTCTAGCTCCCCCTGCTCTGAACAGGGCAGTTGGACCACATCATGTTTGGAGGTGCCTTATAATATCAACTATTTGTGATTCAGTGGAATATCTTGGGTTTTATTGTTAGTACAGGAAATCAGACAATCACAGAACTGAAAAAATTAGCATGTCCAGGTATCTACTAACTGTTTTGCTAGGTAAAGGAAAAGGGGTTAAGAATATCAAAGACATCAGTAGTGCTTCTAAAGATTCTATGAGAGATGCAAGGTTAAAACTGACCTTAAATCAAATTTAAGGGATGAAAAAAACCAACCCAGCATGATTAAACAGTAGAATAATAGCAGATAAATACAACCTTCAAAAGGTGGGATTTTCATCCAAACGGGAAAACAAAAAAATGCTTTCACTCCCAAAAGAGAAGTAAAAGCACTATGTCATCAATGTTACCTTGCCTCAAAATATTTTGGAAGAGAACTAGCAAAGATACAAAATCTAGCAGTAAAGCTTTTTCAAATTGACTAGATGCAAGAAGCTTCTTAGAGTTACTCTATTAGGTGATCGCAGTCATGAAAGAAAAGCAAAATGACTTATTTTTATGTCAAAAAACAAAGCAATGTGGTAATCACTAAAATAAATGCGATAAAGTTGCCGAAGTAGGAATAAATAGTATTTGCCCAGGTCTTGTGCTAAATGAAAAAATTGCTAAGATCTGAGAATGTGACACTAGAAGAATGGAAGGTAGAAAATTTCATTTTCAAAAGGAAATACAGCAATAATTACAGGAAGTTTATCTTCTGTGCTGTGTTAATTGGCAAAAATAGTTCTGGAAATAAACCAAAACCAAAACCAAACCCATGGGTAAATATGACAGTAATGGGGAAGAATCAATAGTGCTTCTGTAGAGGAAAGTTTGAGCTGTGAAATCTGTTCGAGTTCTTTGGAGTAGTCAGTGAACAAGTGGATAATGGTGTTCTGATTGATACAGTTACTTAGCTTTTTCAAAAGTTTTCAGACCAGGCTTTTCACTGACATAAACATGAACAGGTAAAAAGAATTTCCTCTCCTAGCAATGATGTCTGGTTATAAAATAGGAAGCGAAGGTGAGAAAACAAGTTATTGTTCAGATTTCATAATGGAGAGTAGTTGCCAGTCATGGGGTTTTATTCTGCAACTGTGTCATCCAGTGTATCAGAATTAATGTGGGTATTTTCATGAAAATGGCATCCAGCTCCTAAGTAGGAAAAAGTGAATAAGTGCAAAATTTCAGATTCCAGGAATGAAAGAGAAAACATCATGTTACTAGCAAATGCATTATACATGCACATGAATGCCATTAACAGTTCTGGTGTTTCCATCTCAAAAAGATACAGCTGAACTATAGAAAGACAACACAATGAACTAAGAATGAGCTAAGAAAGAAACAAGAACAGACAGAGTGGCTTCTGTTTTAGGAAAGATCAAAGGGAATAGGTTTCCTCATTCCCAGAAGGAATCACTGTGAAGAGGAGTATCATAGAAACTTACAAAATTATGAATGTACAGGGAAGGCAAATGGGTGCAATTTATTTCACTTTTTCTTATAGTGAATGAACTGTGGGGGATAAATAAAGTTATCAGGTGTTATTTTTAAAACAGAAGAGGCACAGTTATTTTATGACCCTTTAACTCTGATACTTGTGTCTCAGAATGTTAAGGGTGTTAAAATACAGATGGCTTCAAAAGTTATATACCAAATTTTTCTTGGACTTTTTCAACACAGAGATAAAATCACTAGGCTCTCCAGTTCTCTAGGTTGCAGAATGCTGGTATCTGAGAGGGAACAGAAGTAAAATTTAATAGTCTGCTTGCTCACACCTGTTACCCGGCCTTTGTCAGAGACAGGATGCTGGGCTTGGTGGGTCTTTGGTCTGACTGGAAACATATTTTGTGTTACGTTCAACTTCAACTAAATTAAGTTGATGGAAGCAAAAAAAGCCCAAACAAAAACTCCCCACAGAACAACAAGAACAACAACAAACAAAAAAACCCCAAAGAAACCCAAACAAACAAAAAACCCCAAAAAAACCAAAACCAAAACCAAACCAAAACTAAATCCCAAATACTCTTCAGTTTCTAATGACTTTGAAGTCAAATATACACAAAAGTCAAGATCAAAGACACATAGAAGCATTTGAGTTACAGCTTTCTTTTTCATTTAACTTGCTTTTTTATTAATACAAACTGAATGTTGGAAATGTTTCTAATAAATTAGTTAAATTCTGTGTTTAATTTGGTTGTTTGTAACTTCAGGTATATTATTCTAGTGCATTATGTCCTGTATGTGCCATTACAGGAAGAGTCCGCAATTATGTATGAAGATTTAGATGCGAGGCTTGGGTAAAAAAAACCAGCTGCAACAGTAGATATACTGGCATTATGATAAGGAGAAGTCGTAACCAGTTCTATGGTAGTTTTGAGGAACGATGTTGCTTCCCTGCAAATCACAGAATCACAGAATGGTTAATGTTGGAAGGGACCACAGTGGTCATATGGTCCGGCCTCCCTGCTCAAGCAGGACCATCCTAGTGCACATTGCACAGGAGTGCATCCAGATGGTTCTTGGATATTTCCAGCGAGAGAGACTCCACAGCCTCTCTGGGCAACCAGTCCCCGTGCACAGTCACCACACAGTAAAGAAATTCTTCCTCAATCACTCACCTGCTCAGGCCTCTGGCTTCTTAAACATACATCAATTTCAGTGACTATTTTTACTGTTTTTCAGCACAAAAGTGCTTTTAATAGGAAAGTACCTATTGAATATTTCAGACAGTAATAGCAAATCTAATGTCTAATCAAATGGGTAGAGATTAGACTAATTTCGCTGTGCTCATATGCCAGCCTGTCATTACATCCTAGGAATTTTCATTGAGTTGTGATTTATACAGTTAATTGTAAACATGAGAAACAGTGAAAATGGAGCAATGCAATTGTGACTTTGGTATTAGATTAATGCATAAATAACTGAGATTTAAAACTCTTATTTCATCTTTCATTTCTTATTGTACTTCATCTGAGATCAGTATTGATGTTTATTTTTCTCTGAAGAGCTAACAGCCTTTTCTAAAACTTGGAGTTTTATCCCATCACCAAGTGTTTGACCAGACTCAGGAGATACGTTTGTGTTTAAATATTAGCACTTATCTGGAGGATCATGTTCTGTCCATGCAAAGACCCAAATGAGCAGAAGTAGAGAAGCATGAAGGAGGCTAAAGGGACTTTCAGTCACCTCTAAATTCTCCCATGGGTAGAATGAGCTGTGATAAGCTGAAGTTTTTTTGACTCCTTACTATGCAAAAAGAAAATTCTTATAAATAATTCCATCATTTTAGGCCCATTGTTAAGATTAATTTGTAACTTGCACCACTATAGTATTATTTGATTTAATTCCCATTGCGGAGTCATTATTAGGCAAAATGACTTATGGTACAGTAAGCTGATTATATATTTTTTAGAATGGGGCTTTGTTCCATGACTTGGCCCATGCCTGCAGCTTGTCACAGCAAGCATGAAACTGGACGGTGTCTTCAGATTTTCCGACTTGACTGAAGCTAGGTAGACCAGTTAAGCACATTCGGCAGGCCACCTCTTAATGCAACTCATATATTGAGCTTACTGCCTGCTAAATTGTGTGATCTGTCTCATGGAAGGTGTTGAAATTACTTAGATTTAAAAACCTATCAAAAACATGAATTTAGAAGTCTTGGTACTGGTATCGTATTTTGCCTTATTTTTGAGCAAGTCAGAGAAGGGAGCAGAAAAAACCCTTTTCTGTGTTCATTTTTCTTCTAGCACACTCATAATGTTTTTCAGTAATTTCCTTGCTTGACAACTGATTTGTATGTATCTTCATACCTTGATTGTTCAGCAAATTGTGCCTTTGATGTAGGTATTAGAAGTTTTTTTAATGAAGTAAAACAAATAATCGACATTTGTAAATATATATTTATTGTAATAATATTTTAATTAATTTATGTTGCTGTCTTATAATCTGGTATATTTTAAAGATAAATACATTGTTTTTGAGAAACTGCATGACTCTAGTATCTAGTCATTTCTATATATAACACTGATACTGCAGAGTCCTGAAGATAGAAGATAGAAGACAGTTTTTCCATACTAATTAATTGCTTCAAATCCAAGGAAGCTTAAAACTTTTTAATGAGCAGAATTTTCAGAATTCCTTGAATCTTCTCAAGAAACAAAAGGCTTTTTTAAAAGATTCCCTTGCTCAAGTGATGTTAGTCCTAAGGAGTCTATCAAGAGGGTAAAAACTGTCTGATTTGTTGGAAGATTTCTTTCTGCATGGAAGAGCTCAGAAATGGAAATGAAACCTTTGTATCATTTCTAGTTGGGTGAGCAGGAATTATATTTTTGAAATACTTCATCTAGTACAAGATCATGGTGAGCTGGTGAACTGAGTTGACAAAGGCACAGAAAGTGTTCTTTTATTTTTTTAAGCAACCACAAAGTGATATTGCCACAGAGTAACCAAATCCTCTTTCTTGTACACCACCTGAGGTCACAGGCTCTGTGTACAGCTGCTCCAAAGAAACTGCTCATGTCTCTTTCTGAAGCCTTAGGATGCTCTTATATGTGTAACAATTACAGTTTGTTATCTTCAAAACTTTCTAGATTTGCAGGGAAGCATCAAGGTTTTCCCAAAATCTTTGTATGCAATGAAATCATGATTATATTTATTTGGAATTCAATTTTTCTTTCTTATTTTTCAACAATGTCTCTAATTGTTATTAAAACAAATTGGATTTTCCCAGGCAAACAGCACCTCATTAATATTTCTAATTCAGTGTAGATATCAAGCAAGATTTTATTTTATTTTTAATGAAATGTAGGAGTCTATTGCAGCACACAGGAAGACTCAGTATAAATCAAACTTTTCTTTCCCTTTTTTTTTTTTTTTTTGTAGTTTGATCCTTTATTGATTGAAAGCAAAGCACCAGCAACAGTTGTGCTAATGCTTAGTTCTCCTGAAAACGAAGTTTTGGCCAAAGCATGTGATGCTCTATATAAATTTGCATCAAAAGGTTAGTCTTTTTGCAATGAGCTTTGTTTTGCACTGCTTAGATTTTGATAGTAGTTCACAATTCTTTAGTTTCCTAGCATTGAAATCTTTCTTTCTTCTCAAAGGTGTCTGTTGAAGTTTTGGGGGTTTTCTGAAATATCTCTCCAACCTGTAGTTGCAGTAATAAAGAAGTCTTGTCGTTTGCATGAAGGCAACTTTTATCATTTTGTTGAAGAATTTTATGTTCACTGTTTAATAGAGCTTGTTTTAAATATAATATAGATTTTTTTTATGAGCAACAGGTCTGCAGTTGCAAAAGAATTCTCTTTTGTATGTTACAGTTGGAAACTTCTGTACCAGTGTAGTTATTTTAAGCTTCAGTTTTTAATGAAAAGAACTTCTTAGCTTTTTTCTGTTATTTTTACACAAAGTTGTTGCATCAGTATTTCTGTGCAGGTGATTCATTGGACATTGCTCAGCCTCCTTTATCAAATATATTTCTATATGAATTGGGAGTCTAACAAGTCTCCAGGATTCCAAATCTTCCAAAGGTCCCTGTATAATCTATAGCTAAATGTCGTGTTCAAGGACTCAGGAGACAAACAACTGTATAACAAAGGCTCAAATTTATGTAGCACATAATTTCCTAAGATGTCTCCTACTTATTCCATGTTATTTGATACTAGTCACTCAAATTGGTATACACTGGTAGCATTCTTGCTCTGATGAATCTGGTTAAATTTTAATTTCAATTTAATTTATGTTTTATTTTAAAATTATGTATTTATATGCTGATTATTATACTGATGTAAATTACCAACACTACTGAAGTTGTGAGAGAAGAGCTGAAGTCTTTGACAGTTGGCTAGGGGTCACTGGGTTCTGAAAGATGTTTAGGTTCTGCTTAATATGGCAAGCTTGGCTGATGGCATGAGATCAAATTCTGAATATGTGAAGAGGAAATGTGGACTGTTGGGAGACAGCTATGAACCATAAATTCTTGCTGGCTCCTTCCCTCCTGTCCACAGTAAAATATGTCACACTGCAAGAGGATAGATGTTTATGTATTTTATGTTTATACTAAAAGAATAAGCCTTTAAATTGTTAATGTAGATATTCCTGCAATCTTCCAGAAGACTAGACTGTAACTTTGTGGTGTAGCACAAGAGAAAGGAGTTGGTTTCAGTTAATCTATTTTTTTGGACTGTTGCTAGTAAATTAAGTCCCATCCCTTAATAAAAAATACTTCCTCCATTTTAATCATGTCTTGTCCTGAGATTGAGCATAGATCTCCAGTTTCCTCTTACATTGCTCACTTGTAGCCACGAAGGGCAGGCATGGTTCACTAGAAAATGAATTATAAAGCTGTTGTGGGAACTGAAAATAGGAGAAGGGCTGGGATTTTGTTTCTTGGGGTTTGTGTGTGTTTTGCATGAGCAGGAACAGAAGGCTGTAATCACACTAAACTCCTCTGTTCTTTGCATGCCCAGCACCTATTCAGCTACAAAGCACTTCATTCTACTACTTTCAGGGAGTAGAAATCTCAGGTAGGAATTAATGATACAAATCCTGGTATTTGCTTCCCTTGAAGTATAGTAAAGATCCACAGAATTAATGAACTGTTATTTTGGGGAGGATTAAACTGGGAGTTAAGAAAAGAGGAAAACAAAATGCGTTCACCTGGTGGTGTTCACCTATACTTTGCTAAGTAGAAAGCTTTCCTTTCTACTTCCACTGCGGTCTCCAACAAATGAGTGGAGTGTCCAATAGACAGTAGCATCCTTTGCTTTAAAAATGTAATTAATCTTAGATACTATTAATCCTTGAAACTATTTGACACATATGTATTTGGGGTACAAATTAGATGATCTCCAAAGGACCTGTCAGGCCTCTGTTCTTTAAGTTTATTGTCCAATAAAAGATTGGTAGCAGTTTTACCTCGATACATTAGAACTGTGAGGTTTCTGGAATTCTTCTTGGACTTCTAACCCAATTCCTTTTCAGGTGATGAAAACAAACTGACACTTCTTGGTCTTGGAGCACTGGAACATCTGTATAAACTCCTCTCACATGAAGATCCAATTGTACGCAGAAATGCTGTCATGGTATTTGGCATCATGGCTTCTAATCGTAAGAGTCTCAATGTTTTACTATTTTTCAGTGTGTGGTCATCAAAACAAGAGGTTGATCATGTGAAAAAATCCTAGATTAATGGCCCAGAATAAAGAGTAAGTGATGTAAGGTTGAGTTTCAGTGGCTGTTATTTTTATAGTACTTTATAGACCTATATCTGATTAATGTAATTAAACAGGTCTTAATCTGGTGAATGTTTTACCCAGTTGTCTTCCATGAGGATATCCCAACCACTCTCTAAGTCTTTTCATCAACTGCTACCTGTTTGTCATTCTGCAGTGGACCTTACCCTCTTGGGTTACTTTTAATTTGGCATTAGCATATAGTCAATGCTGCTGCACAAACATGGATTTGAATGAACAAAGATCTCCCATTTATATTCACAGCTTAATTGGTTTTTTATTTAAAAGTAAATTAAGCTCATACCTTTTTTTCTTACATTTCAACATGCTGAACATATTGATAATAACAACACAGCCCTGTAGGATCGCATGAAGTCTGTCCCAAAGAATATTATTTGATTTTTCTCTCCAGTGGTTGAGGTTTTGCTAGTTTGCCGTTGACAACAATAAAAATGCAATCTGAAAGTCTTTACTGTGATTTTAGTAAGACCTGTGTAATTCATGTTTTCCATTTGCTGTGTGGGTTGGTGTTAGCATAAAATTGCAAAGTGGTGACTTGAAAACTAAATAACAGAAGGATTACTTTTAATTTGATAATTTTAACCACAAATAATTTTGACTATTGGGGTATGACTTCTTTGGCAACTAAAATCATGCAATATTTAATCAGAACCTGCTAGATGCAAATATTTTGAATAAAGTTTCAATGAAGTATAGAGGAACTTCATATGTATCAAATGTCAAAGAGTGTCATCTGCTACTTGAAAGTCTCTGCTGTTTTTTCTGGGCCCGTTATGATCTTGGTCTAACTTTAGTTGTGTGTCTTTCCCAGTCAGATCTTTTTGTGACTCAGGGAGTAACCATAAGTACATTTTGCTTGGAGCAGATTCTGTTTCTTTACTCAGCCAATGTTGCCAAACAGAAGACTTCATATTTGTATTTACTTCATTGTAGATGATGTCAAGAAGTTACTGAGGGAACTGGATGTCACAAATTCACTGATATCACAGCTTGAGCCAGAAGGTACCTTGCAGTATTCACTCCTTGTGCAAAAGTACAGTCAGAAATACTTTATGATTGCCATTTTAACAGACAATTTAATAAAATCTTCCCTGTAACTTACAATTTTTCCTACTACCTGTTAAATAGGTCAATGCTTTTATGTAGCTCTGTAGGTCACTGAGTAGAGTTTTATGTTGTAAAGATGGAACAAGATGTTTATGGACACATTGGGTATGGTTAACAGCTGTTATTTATTGACTTCAAATAATGTTTTAAACCACTGGATTAGGGAACATACTCTGTGCTGAATAAAACTTGATCAAAATGTTTCTTTTTTTCCCCTACAGAAGATGTAGTTATCCATGAGTTTGCTACTCTTTGTCTAGCACATATGGCTGTTGAATATACTACTAAAGTAAAAATATTTGAGCAAGGTGGGTTAGAGCCACTTATCAGACTGCTAGGTAGCCCTGATCCTGATGTTAAGAAGAATTCAGTTGAATGTCTCTACCTTTTGGTACAGGTAAAGTTTGCTCTTGTTTGTTGTCTTAAATTACAGAGGCAGATAAGCATTTGCACCCCCACCCCTGACATTCTGTCTGCGGTTAATAATTTTAAAATATTTGTTTCCTGTACTCCACAGTGTTCATTAATGCATTTGAAACATTAAGTCCTTGCACCTGAGTCCTTGAATGTTAAATTAGTTATGAATATATCTGGTTTTACTGTAATTCTGTTGAACTTAATGCAATTGTCTGTGCTGTACTGCAGTAAAAGTAAAATCAGGATGAGCTTCAGATTTTTAAAACTAAATAATAATTTGGCTTCTTAGTTGAAAAATATTAGTCTTAGTAATGAGAGTTGTAATCTGTCTATCCAAAAGGTTGGAATAATCCTGTAAATTAAAGAACTGCCAATTGCATTGTGTCTTGTTTTGACCAGCAAGTCCATAGCACAATCTTGAACATCTTTTTAATGATAGGTGAAGGCTGTCAACAGCTACTTTCCATACTGGGGGGAATAGATTTGTTATTGGCTACTTTCACACTCAGCACTAATGTCATCCATATGCTGCTTAGCAAAAGAATGGTGCATTTGTATGGCAGTTCTCTCCCATGGCTTAAGCGAATCAATTCAGTAATGAATTCAGTTTATAACTCTATCTCTTTTGGGGCATCAGAGCATGTCTATTCAGAATCACATTTTACTCTTTCTCCTTTTTTACTATCTCGCTGTCTTTGTTGCAGGGTATATCTGGATAACTGCACCTGGTGCTTGCTTATATTGATAAGGATAATTGCATGCTGCACATGTGCAATAAGCTATTTAAAAGCAAATTGTAGTTTATTTATTTATTTTCTTTTTTAATATAATCAGCTACTGTCTTTTTATTAAGCTGCACATCCACTGTTTAAAGTTGAAATTTTAAATTGTCGTTTTATAATTACTGAAACAAGAGAAGATATAACCAGGCAACCACAGCAGAGTGCAAAAACTGTTTTCCTCCCACTGAGGTAAATAAAAATGATGAAACTAAATCTACAAAACTTTCTCAAAGAAACTCTTATGTTGAGACAAACATGACAAAGTCAAGAGTGAATAGGCTTCTTTATACAGGGCTAGATTTTGTAGTGTGTACTTCAGTCGTGCAAAAAACCCCTAGAACTTAAGGTTCGTGGGGCTTGATTATATTCAGTTTTGTTCTTAGCTTAAAAGAAAGAAATCTGCAAAACTGGAAGCTCTGGAGTATTGACTCATTTATTAATGTCTGAAATCAAATTTCTGGTGTTCTTTCTGTAAAGTGAGGAATTGATGCACTGTTATATTCTCTATCACTAACATTCTTTGTTGGAATATTTTACTGCAGGATTTTCAAAACCGTGCTGCAGTTCGTGAACTGAATGTAATTCCACCCTTGCTGGGACTACTGGAATCTGAATACCCGGTCATTCAGTTGTTAGCCCTTCAAACCTTAGAAGTAATTAGCAAAGACAGAGAAACCAGGATAATACTGGGAGAAAATAAGGGATTAGATATCCTTCTGAATATACTGGAAAACCATGTACGGTTTACTTGCCTTAAAAGTTTTTTTGTTCCTGATGCTGATGTTTGCATGACTAATGAGAAATATTACTTATTTTATGGAAGAGTGACATAAGAAGAAAGAGTTACTTACTTGGAGTGAACTGTGATAGAAATAGGTTAAGCTAGAATATCTACCTTACTAAGAAAAGAAGCAAAGACATTTCCCAAAGTGTTTGTTATTCAATTTTTTAGTTAAATTTACCTTATATAGTGGCTTTTGTCGCAATTTCCTACCATTGTTTATGTTATTATGAGACTCAGTTTAGTACTTCTTGAGTTCAGGCGTCACAATGGGAAATATAACGCATAGAGAAATTAGTGAAGTTTTTGAAGTTTTAAGATCACAGGCCCATTCTGAGTACCTGTCTAACCCACTTCAATTTAAATGAGAAACTTCTGGGGATTTTACTATTTTTAATACATTGTGTTGCATCCTAAGGCATCATCAAATAAGTTATATGAAAAGGTGGATTTGTAAGTATGTACTTTGCAGTACAAATAACCTGTCCAAAAGAAAGTTATCCTACAACCATTATCCTACAAACTTAAAAGCCGAAGATATTTTAATCCTGATTTCAAGGTTGTTTGGTTTTGTTTTTTTTGATTAGGAACTCAGTGATCTACATATCGAAACTCTTGCTGTGTTGGGAAATTGCCTCGAAGATGTGCATGCTCTGCAACTGATTCAGCTGACAGGAGGCCTTAAAAAACTACTTTCATTTTTAGAAGTCTCTACTGTTCCTGGTATTCAGAAGAATGCAGCAAAGGCAATTACCAAGGCAGCTTATGATGGTATGTGACTTTTCAATAATCCATGGACATGAAATTGTTTATGAAGTAAATTTTTATCCAGAATGAGGCCATCTTCTCTGGTTGAGGGTAGTTCTTGTGCTGAGGAAAACACTGGAAAGAATGAATTACAGTGATGAGTCTTGCCAATCAGAGCAGCAATTGGATGCTAGGAGATTGTATACGTATATATGAAAATGTTAAGGTTTTGCCTCAATTTATTTTTAAATGTAATATAGTCTTGTAAAATGCTGTCCTCGAAGGAAAATGGAGCTCTGAAAATATGATCCTTGTCTTTTGTTTAGTGATGCTAGCTGACTGCCATCTTAAGCCACCTTTGCTGGCACTGTTTCTCGCCTCTATCTGTTAAGACTTCATTGCAAGCTGACTTCCTTTTGCATTCAACTGCTCGTCTAAATGTCAGGCAATTTCAAATACAAATTCCTTTAACAGAGGCATGAAAGGAAACCTTTCAAATGGCTTGCAGATTAATATTCCCAGGGGAGTTAAATGGTTTCATTGTAATCTTTTTATAATTATTCATCCTATAGTTCTTTTTTATATACTTTTCTTTAATTCACCGAGGAATTCCGAATTAGGCAGAACATGCTCATCATTTATGCCCACAAGGATGCTCTTTTAATCAAACTGCATTTGAAATTCCTTCCGTACTTTGGCTACTGAGTTGCAACGTGTGCCAAGTAGTGTTGTGTAACAAAATGCAATGTAACTAATAACATACTTCTGACTATAGAAGATTTTACTTCTGTCAAGGGATTTTTATGACAGTAGAATTTAAATATTTCATTCATATTTCTGGCACCTTGTGGTTGAATCATGGCTTTAATAATACGTCATTTAATTTAATACATGGATAAAATAATCTCTCCTTTCTGCCGTATTTCAGACCTCCTTTCATCTCTCCCCATGCTATCTTTCCAATTCTTTTCTCACCTTGCTTAGTTTGATATCCTGAATATTTGTAATTATTTGGATTGAAAATGATACACAGAAAGAGTGTCCTAGTATTCTGTGGGTTTTTCTGTGCTTTTGTCATTATCAGTTGGAAGCTTGGCAAGTCACTGACAATTGTTTTCATTAATGTTCAGGTATCAAAGGTAGGAAGCGACCTTCTTATGTCAGTATTTTCTTTCTGTATTTTCCTGTGTTGTTATTTTATTATGCTACTTAGGACTGTCAGTATCATTTTTATAGTCCTGTGACAGGCTTGTAAGTTGTATGCTAAGCAGATTTATATTTGCTCCTACTGCTTTCTACTGCATCTTACTCCTTTATCATATTTATTTTCAAATAAGCATAGCCTTCTTTTCCTCTTCCCCACTTTTTTTTTCAGGTTTTGTGGCCTAATATTTTAGCAGCTGTTAGTAGAAACATGTCTGAGCACATTTTTAAAGCACGGTTGCAGGAACCGCACATAATATATTACAGTACTGCCTATGATCTTATATCATAGGATGTTACCGTCAGTGAAGATGCATCTTCTTGTCATGCTTCTTTACAAATGGAGTCAATGAGGTTTCATTATAAAGGTTTGCTCTCTTCTTCAGCCTATGACAGTTAGTATGGATGCAGCAAGCTGGGAAAATACATCAAAAGAAAATCTAAAATACTTGCTTTCAAGCTGTAGAATTTTGGTGACACCCAGTTAGACAAACGGAAACTTCTTGTTCTGGTGCGGTGGAAAACACAGTCCAGTAAACTTGCTGCTCAAAATGTGACCCCCAAAAGCACTGAATTTTTCAGATACAAAGAGCTGCTGGTCTAAAGTCAGCCTTGGAGTGGAAAGTCCATTTTAAGAAATAGCCCAAGTGCAAAAAGAAAACAGAAATATTTTCAGGTTTTGTTTGTTTGATTGGATTCTGGTTGTAAGCATACTAAACAGCCTATCCAAAATGCAACACTAATGTATACTGTACTAGTACTTGCCTTGCTGTGAATCCAGTATAATGCAACACAGGTCTTAGTTCTGTAGTGACTTTTTCATTAAATTTGCAGTAGCCATACCCACATTCTTCAGGTTTGATAATCATGGTTGCAATTTACCAACATTTCCTGTATACTTGGGAAAAAAATACTGTTTTTCATTGGAATGAAAAACCTACTTCTGCTGTGACAGAACATGTGTCTAGCTGGTTTTTTAATCCTGGCAGCTGAGTATACAGCAGTATCTGGTTTTGAAATTATTATTGTTGATGGATGGAATTTAGTTTTGGATTGGTTTTTTTTCTGATAGATGTGATCATAGTAAGCAGGTTTTTTTTATGTCCCTTTCAACCCTTTGGAAAGGGACTCCTGTAACTTGGTGTTGTTGTTACAAGATATATTTATCCCTTAAGGTTTATTCTCAGTATCAGAATAAATTACATGGTATAAACATGATATTCAACTTTAAATAGCATCTTTAGGATGCTGCTCTGTTTAAGTACATTAAAATGGATCATATTTCTGTGCATAATCATTATGCCTTTGCCCCTGAAATTTTTTTTTGTTCTGTAACATAATTTTGAATTTAATATATTAATTTATTGATGATTTTGTTTTGTATGCTCAGAATTATAGTGGTGAATTATACTGTGATTCCGCCTGGCCCACCAAATAATGCAGTAATTTCAGAATGCTAAATATAATCTAATGTTATAAATTATTGAATGTCTGTGAGTGGATTATCTGGACTGTTGATTAAGGAGGGCCTGATTTTCCCCTGACAATGCCAGACACGCCAGCAGCAACAAAATGCTGTGGAGTGTGTATGGAGGAAGTGATGATGATGCTCCCTGTGCCAAACTTCTGGTTTGAAGCTCTCCCCGTTCTTCTGTGTATCTCAATGCATCTCATGCTCAAAGGGAAGCACACTGAACGTGCTCTGTAGCCTGATTAACATATGCATTTCATAATACAGATCTTTGTTTATCTGGGTTATCTCAGTTCAAGATCAGTGAGAGGTCATGATACTATATAACATTAACTTTTTTCATTTGAAATTGGTATAAATAATTCCGTAAGGTGGTGATAGTGACCTGAATAGTAATCGATAGAACTCAGATCATGATTTTGGGGTAAGAAGGGGAAATAGGAAAATATATTGAAAAATAAAGGTTGACCCACCATGGGGTCAATGCATGAAAAACTGGACAGAACAGTTGATACTCCAAACTCTTTTAGTTGTGTGTGCTTGATCCTCCTTCATGTTAAATCAATGTATTCAAATTACTTAGGGGTCAAGGAATTAATCACTGTAAAAATGGTGTTGGCACTGACATATGAAGTACTTCAGTATAAATGATGCTTTTCAATTGTGCGTTCTTTCTAGTCTGTAGTAAAGGACATAAAGGAAACAACTGATACACACAGAGAGAGGATCAGCAGAAAATATTCATCCCTTTAATAGAATTCTCACCTGGATATTGAAATATTAATAATTCTCATTGATGTAGCTACCTAAATATAAATGCATACTCTTTATCATAAGTTCAAATTCAAGATCTGTTTTGCCACATTATTATAAAATTCTTTTTCTGTTTAAAATATTTTAAATTGCTATTGTCAATAATTCAAATTAATTATTTGTATTATTATTTCATATAGGCATAAATTTTCTTTAAAATAAATGCTTACCCATCATCATAGCTGCCTTTAAAATCAAGAATAATTTTTAAGAAAATCTGTAAATAAATAAGTAAGTTGCTGTACTAAAAACAAATTTTTGAAGCATGAAGAACCTCTAGAGATCTCTATTTGGGATTATGGACTACTTTGGTGAGGAACAGGCCAGCAACATACTTGATAGCCTGTCAAAAAAGTCTCTTATCCCAGTTAAGGCCTTCTCTTGAGAGGTGGCTGATATGCATCAAGGTTATTGCCAAAGTTCTTCTCACACTTAAAATCCTCTCTGTTTTATTTGTTGCATCTTTGTTTTGTGATTTCATTTGTGTATCTGAGGATTCTAAAAAAGTTTAAAACTGAGTTGAAGAGGGGAAAGCAACTGCACCTGTCTCATCTACGTGCTTTGAGTAATTTCTGCTCTACGGTTACATTTTCGATCAAACTTGCTTTTCACTGACTTTGTGGACTTACATTTGTTTACTTTTAGTCACTACAGATTCAGATTTATCTAAAAGAATACTTACTATGTATTTTTTCCTTTTAAAATTTTTTTATTTGGGGGACAACAATCCAAACCAGGGAGTGATCCCTCAGAACAGTAGCAAGCACTGGTAAAATTTCTAAATATTTTGAAGTTTCACTGGCTTCACAATTCCTGAAATTCTTTATTACGTTCAAAAATTCTACTGTGTAGATATAGCTTCCAGCATGTAATTAGCCTGGTTTAAATTATGCGTATGGTTAAATGTTTATTGACTCCCATCATTGTAGAGCTTCTGTGCTGTCCAGTGCGTTTCTTCATGAAAAAATTTCTTTCAGGGATCTTTCTAAGAAGCACCTGCATTTCTGATCTCATCAGTTTTGGGATGAGGGAGTTTATCAGTTTGTTGGTATCTACATACAGATGTCTGTAGATACTTTGTAGGTGCTGTGTGTTGTTACTTGTGTAGAGGAAGGAGCATCTCTGTCTTTCTGCAGCTGCTGCCGGTCAATGAAGTGTAGGTCAGCAGTGAACTCTGTGTCAGCAGGCTAAACTACAAAATTCAAATTCTCTGCAAAGTGGGCATTAATGAAGAACTCCAAGCTGTGCAGAATTTAAAATTCTCTTTGTAATGCTCCTTGACTTTTTTTGGCTATTTTAATACATTGAGTGGTATTTCACCAAGTTAACTGTACATTGACTGGTATCTTCTTCAATTTTATGCATTTGGACTTTGTTAGCATAAACTGAAGTTCAGCATGATCCTGAGTAAGCATGATCTGTTACATTGGAAAAGCTGTTTCCGTCAAGCCTTTATGCATTCTGCGGTTTTAAAGTCTTGCAGAAAACAAAGTTTGCATTCTGTCAGCCTGTGCTGGGCTTGATTCAGAGTCCAATGAAGCCTAATCCAGGAGTTGGACTTAGATGATCCTTATGGGTCCCTTCCAACTCAGAATGTTCTATAACGGGATTTGGCTCAGATCCTTTGTGCACATTTCTTAATGGCTGGTTCTTCTGTACCACAGTATGTCCAACAACTAAATGAAATCAAATTCATGTCCTTTCACTGATCTGGAAAACAAATGCAGATTAATGCTATTGTTGTTTCTCATTTAAAGCTGAAATCCGAAAAATCTTACATTGGGAAGAGGTTGAGACATTTCTCCTAAACCTTTTGGAAACTAACAACGATGAAGTTAAAGTTGCTGCTTCCCAAGCTATTTCTGCCATGTGTGAGAATTTAGACAGTAAAAGTGTCCTTGGACCCCAGGGTAAGTAAGGTGGGAAAGGATGAAATGTGAATTTGTGGTTTTTTCTGTTTATAAGGAGAATATTATAATTTTGCAGACTGCCATGGTTTATTTAAAGGTTCATATATACAACTATTTCTTTCAAAGGGATTCCCCAGCTAGTACAGTTGCTGAGCAGTGATAACGAAGAGGTAAAAGAAGCTGCAGTGACAGCATTAAGTAATTTGACAACAGCCAGTCCTAGAAATGCAAGGTGAGTCTGCAATAATTAAATTATTATTTAAAACACTTATCTGAAGTGATAGTATTTTGAGTTTTAAAGAATACCTCATCTTGTCCTTATCCTACAAGGCAGGTCTGTCTGAATTTGGCTATAAGGCACTTTTTGGTGCTTTTGAGTCACCTGCAATAGCTTGGTTCTCATCAGTGTTACAAGAGTTGTGCTGTCTCTACTAATGTTTGCTTCATCAAGGAAAGGTATGAAGCAGATGTAATGAAAGCAGAGATAGAAATCATGTTTTGAAGAGAACGTATGAGCAAAATGTGCCTTATAATCTAAAGCATTTGATGTTGATTTATTTTTTTAAATCCAAAATCATTGAGATGTTTTAAAACTTGACATTTCATACAACATTTTTGACTGATCGAAATCCATTCTTTGAGGGAGATAGATCTTCTGAATGTTGGCATTGTTTTGCTCTTCCTTGGAATGGGGAATGCTTATAGTGCATTCTCTGAAAGAAGTGTAACTTCAGGTATCCAAAATTACTAACAAAGGTAACAATGGTTAGCTCACTATGTGTTTCAAAACAATTGTATCAACTAAATTCTACTGTCAGCTGCAGTGTTCTTTTATGCCAATTCTATTAAAAGTCCTGTTAGGGAAAAGCAACAGAGCAGTGTGATGTATATGAGCAATCACATGAAACTTACAAACCAAAAAAAAAAAATCCTTGAAAGTTTCCTGGAATATACATACTTAAAGAAATTGTAATCAATTCACAGGCATCCTTTGACGTGAAAAAGTAAAATAACTCACAAAATAAATTATTTGTTTCAATTTATTGATTCAGCTCTAATAGTCACTAGTATTCACTTAATCTTACCAGATGGAGCCATAATTTGACACAAAAGAATAATACTCTGTTCTCAGATTCACATAGTACATTTTTTTTTGTCTGATATTCTGCTCTCCTCATGTGCTGGAGTCTTCAGTTGGGGTCAGTGGGAGTCACACACACATAAAATGAGCACAGTGCTGGAGTCCAGAGGTCAAACTTTCAGCTCCACTACAGCTGGTTTTCGTAGTGCAGCCCTTTGAGGTTTCACATTGTGAAAAGGGGATCTCTGGAGAGTTTTGAGTTGGTATAGCAGCTTATGCCAACTCATTCTATTACTTTTGCTAAGGAGAGAGTCAGGACATTGTTTAGCTCAACTCCTGGAACAATTCTCTGAGACCTCAGGCAGGGAAATAGCTGTCTCTGTTCCTCTGCATTGTAATGAAGTACATATTTGTTTCTTGCTGGGCAGAGTCAGGAAATTGTAAAGGTTGCTTACATATACTTCTCTCTCCTCACAATCCAGCTTCAAGTACAATATGGAAGCGCCAGATAATCTAATCAGAGGTCTTCTGTGAAAATCAGGAAGCAATAATTTACATTAAATATGTATATTGGATGAATTCCATGTGACTATATAATTACTTCAAAGCTTCATTTCTAAATCAAAACCATTAATAAGTCATAGAAGGGTCTGAGTGTGACTAGGATCTAGAAATGAATATATAGTGTTGAACCCTTCGCTGATACAAATTGGTACAGTTCCAGCTCACTGACTGACTATCAGGCCCATATTTATTTTACATTCACATAATAGGAAAAAAAAATAGTTTGGAGAAAATTCATTCCAGATTGAGTTACCATAATCATATTTCATTCTAGAATGTTTCATTTGTATGTCCTGTAGACCACTGAAAATAAGTGTATAAATAATGAAGATGCTGATACACTTTTATAATAATGTGACTTTGCTGTGTGATTATGTTGACAACATTCTGATCTCAAATGAAACTGATGAGACTAGTGCCCTTTTATCAGTTATATATTAGATTCTTGTTATAAACCCTCCAAGAATATAAAATCATAAGTGTAGTAGCAGCAGGTGGACCTTATGTGGCAAGAACAAAATGGGTCCAGTGATGGGGAAGACTATTTGCCATAAGTGCTTTCACTTTTTACTGGCCAGTCAAATAGTCAACCTTGTTGAACTCATATGCATGCGTTCTGCTGTATTTCAATTAATGAGCATTTTCCTATGTTATATTGATAGAAGGATGTGTACCTTGCCCTTTTATTTGGTACAGTGTATATTTGAGGATATAAAGTGAGTACAAGATGTTGCTATTTTTGCTGGAGATTTGTTGCTCTTGTAAGGAACATCAAAAAGTGCTGCCAGCTTTTCATATAATGTGGAAAAAAATACGATTTAAGACAAATTGTGTGTAATTAAAACTCCCGCCATAGATAGCCCATAAGTCTTCTATTGATTAATAGCACAAGAACAGCATAGGCAATGGGCAATACTACCCCCCACTAATGTATATTAACCTTGACCTTTAGGTGCTTCCCCACAGCAATGAAAGGCTAGTTCTATACCCCTACCCAATCAATCCTTTGTTTCTCAACTGAGACAGCTAATAAAGGTGTCAAATATGGTGGAGGTTTGGTAATTAGAACACCTGTTCACGATGAACGGGACAGAGACCAGCTTGTCATTTCACACAAGTCCTCAAGCAACCATGATTTGACAAAAATAAATGAACTAATGAATTACTCTGCTTCCCATAGTAGTTTAACCAAAAATCTAGAGCAGAAGAGGACATGAGTCCCATACAAGTGGTTTGAGTTCTCAGGTTTACTGGAAAACATGGATTTTCAATAGGATCTCTACCAGAACACATAGCAATTAATATAAATAACTTCTAAAATATTTCAGCATTTAAGTTTTTGCTGCAGAGCTGATGTTGTGTCATACTTCAGTAGCACACAGAAAAAAAATACAGTGGTCAAATGCCTCATTAGTTTACAGACTGACACCCCCAGAATATGCTTTTATAAGAATTTTACCATAAGGACAGAGTTTTAATGCTGCTCAATATTGATGATAAATCCTTGTCAACTTGTTAATAATTAGGCTAAGTAAAAATAAAATTGCAAAGTACATTGCAGTTTAAAACCCCATGTGCTTATTCTAACATGTTATGTTATATCTTATGTGTGCATTGCTCTGAGTTCATCCTTGATATATATGTCAGAATTTGTTTCTGTGGTCTGCTTCTGGGAAAAAAGAGAATTATGTTCGGCTGGGTATTTGCATCCATCTTCTCTATTACACCTTTTTAATCCAGAGCAGTAAGTTGCTTTATTGAAAACTGTATAGAGTTATTTGGATAGAAGAATGCCATTTAAAGAATCTCTGAAGCTTTCTGGTTTTGCTGTGTCCAGGCATTGGGCGGTGTGGGCGCAGTCACTTCAGTAATGGACGTGGTGCACAAATGGAACAATTACACATGAACAAAGAAACAGCAGCGTCATCTGTTGGGCAGGAAAATAAGTGATTCTCTGCTGCACATCTAATCCTGGAACAAATGGCTTACCTCAGCCTCTGCCTATTTTTTCCTCATTTAAAGTATAATCAATTATTTTTGCTTTTCATGTATTTAGGATAAGATAATCATGTTAAATATAAATACAATATTAGAAGTAGCACATAGAAATAAGGTCTCAAGTATACCAGTTAGTCAGACACTAATTTAACCAGCTCTTTTCTTCAGTATTGTCATAGCACAAATGCCATTTCTAATAGCTGCCTTCATAAATCTGGCAGTGTCTGAATTCTGCGCACCTAATGGATTTGCCACTAAAGAAAAACATATGCTCTGGAATTTAGAACTTTGTACTGGACATGAAAACTAATTAGCAGCCTCAATAATATTTGTCCTAAATGGTTTATTTTAAGTGCAAAATTTATAGCATTCAGTTAGAATTTGGGCTGGGGGAAGAAGGAAAAGGATGTTTTTTCTTCATCTCTACCAAGTATTGCAGGAAGTTGTGGTACGTGACAGACTTATGACAGAATATTTCTCCTGGGGTTTATAATAACTGTCATGTGACAAATTTCTGTATTATGTCTGGATTCAAGATAGCAAAGTATCATCCCAAAATTTACAGTCATCAAGCTTTATGTTATTTAGCTTTCTAATTCTTAAATCCTTCACAGGAATCAGAGAACCTATTTAAATTCCCAAAGGTTATATCCATATATAGGCAGTTCCAGGCATTAGTGCAGCATCTGAATGTATGCTTTCTGAAATGTATCAAGATTGTCAAGATTTGAGAGTAGTTTGGGGTAGGAGTAGAGGTTGGGAACTCGTTGGTTATGGACAGTGCCCAGTGAGGAGAAAGTGAGTCTTTCCCTTGACTTTAGTGGATGTTATATCTATTATTCCAAACCAGAATTCATGCACTGATCTAATGATTCAAAATACATCCTCAATCTGTTTCACCTGTAGTGAGATTGTTTCACCTTTTTCAACTGAGATTTTCAGTACACAACAGATTTTTTTATTGTTTATAAGATGAGTATGGCTGTCAAGGAATAAATTTGAAGAACATCCATTTTTTCTAACATTCCAAATGTAGTTATTACTAGGAAGTAGTGATTACTACCATTAGGTAGTAATATCACTAGGTAGTAATCTTCTCTGTTAGAAAACGGAAAACTTAGTCATAGCTTTTCTCTTTCAAGACTGTAGATGGAACCTAATTCACATAAATATTGAAGTGTCATATTACATAAGATAATACATTTGCATGAATGTATGTGTTAATTTATGAACACAACAGGAACACAAATTTCTAGAACAAGAGCTACATTAAATAGCATAAATAGGTGATAATCCACTGTAGGTTTTGTCCTTTTTATGGTTTAATAGTTCTTTATGACATAAGTTTGTTTTTCTGAAGGAGGAAATCAACAATAGAATGCTGCTGGCAGGATTGTGTAGATGTAATATGTTTTAATACTGACCCCTAGTGACAGAATTATATTTTTGAGCTAATGTGCTGCAAGGTAAAGGGATTTTTTTGAGTTTTGTGGGTTGTGCTGTTACTTTTTTACATTAGCATCCACATCTACTGCACCCTGTAAAATACAGTTATCTCAGGCCATGAGCAGGTTCCTCTTTTTCCTTTCTCTTACTGTATATCCATATTGTGGGAGGTACTTTATAAAAAGAAGAAAAAAAAGACAGCAAAGTCATTACCCATTACCTACGAGCTCATAAGCTTTTCCTTGCAAGTTACATCTTGACCTCTATTGAAAACTGCAAAATGTTTTATGGTAAATTTCTCCCTTGGCAGAAAACCTGAATTAAGTCTTGTCTGGGATGTCACTCAGAAATGGGTTCTCACTAAGACCTTAACATCACATCAGATGACTGATACACAACCCACAGACGTGGGTCTGTGCCCTGCTGTCAGTGAAAAATCTTTCAAACAGCCAGCTGTTGTATTTTGCTCTTAGATTGGGAAGGTGTGGCTGCATGGGAAACTCCTTCTGGAGGCTCAGAGACTCCAACTATGTTTTCTTCCCAGTACAGGTCTTCTATCACCAAAAAAAAAAAAAAAAAAAAAAAAAAGAAAAAAAGAAGAAAAGAAAAAAAATTGTTATGCATTTTCCTGTTTGTGTTTTTGGTTGGTTGGTTGGTGGGTTTGTTGTTGTTGTTGTTGTTGTTGTTGTTTTTTAGCTTTAGGGTTATATTCAAGACAAAGACCAGTAAGTGCATTTATCTCTATCTAACACAGATCTCATGTCACCACATCCTAAAGTGCACGGAAACCTAAGTAGGTCCAAAATTATTTCAGAGAGAACACTTCTGATTTGGGATAATGATAACTATATAGAAATTTTACTCCTTGTAGATACAGCAGAATCTTTTGGCCTGTTTGTACACCCCTATTTTCAAAGCCTTGCTGTATGATCACTGTTTATCTTGGCTGTGGAAGGCTGGAATTTCACTCAGAGCATGTGTGTTGTCACCTATAACTTCCCATGATATATTTCTGTGGGATCAGGTGAAAACTTTTTCTTCCCAGATGGAGACTCCTAAGCCTGGGAGAGAAAACTTTCTTTTTTGTAGTGTCACAAGTACCATGATTACTCGAGTGTGTATCCTTGCAGTGTCATTCAGTGATATGCACTGAGATAAGTTATGCTTTTTATGAATTAAAAGTGGCAAGGTTTTTTTTACATGAGTAAATATTTCAGACAAATATATTGGTGCTTTTGCATGCACATTTTCTTTGTAGTAGATTTCTAAATTAAATTATTTAAGTGTATGTATGTTTTAACTTACTTGAGTATAGTGTGAAGTTGTTTATTTGAAGTGTCTGTAAGGAAATTTCAGGGTTATGACTGACCATGCAAACTTAATTCTGCCCTGCTGTGGATTTAACCTGTGCACTGACTGGCATGTTGTCCACTTTGACTGTCATCTGGTAAAAAAAAGCTTTCACAAGTAACCTTAACATTTTGACATGCAACCTTAGTAATTTTATCTTAACATAGTGGTATATGTGTATTTTCTTAGAGATGTAATTTAAAGAGAGAAAGCTGAAAGCATAAATTTCTGCACTCTAAATCATTGTAAGAGCTTGAACTTTTAGCAAGACAAAAGAGACTGCTGCCATTTGAGATATGTTCACAGTTGTCCAGAAAAGAGTTATCCAGAAGCGAAAGCTCAAGTTCACAGTGCAAAGTACTGTGTGTAGAGACTGACTTGGCATAGCTTTTTTATCCTTCCTCAGCTGGTGCTTCCAGAGATGAAAGAGAACCATCGTCTCCTCGCTCTCTGTGTTCAGAGGAATTCTGAGAACCCTGATGTGTCTTTTTCTTTCCTTTCCTTACACCTCCATGCAGGCTGCTCTGGCAACACATGCATGTTCCTGCTTACTTTGCTTTTGTAACAGCATGGATTCCAGACTCTGAATATTTGTGCCTAGTTACTGATTTTTGCATGCACTACTTCTTGGGTCAGAAAAAAGAGAGAGGGGGATTGTGTCATTCTCATGAGCTTATCCTGGCTGAAGGTACCTGGGATCTTTGAGGAGCAAAAAGGGTATCTATTGTTGAATTTCAAGCCTTCCACGTAATAGTGGAAATATCAGAAATTCTTTACAGAGGTTGCAGTTAGTATTATAATTGAAAATCTCAGGTATCATGAACAGATAGTTCATTACCAATGTTCCTGTAATATTTTAAATTAGGTATACTACAGCTTTAGAAGTGAGATCTGTGTAACTTTGTCAGATGACTTCAATGATAGACATCAGAAGATCTCCATGAATTGCTAAATGAGAGTCAGGTATTACAGTCTCTGCTAACCCAGACAGTTTAAGGTTTTATTGTGTCCAGACTGTGAGGTTTATTGAGTTTTGGTTTTGTTGCAGTTTTAACAAGATATTTGTCATTAGAAAATAGGATAGAGGGTTCAGTTCCTGAAATGAAAAATTAATATGATTTGTTGATATCATCAATATTTTTATTGGAGCACAAAAAGCCCCCAGATTGTAGATCAAAGTCTCTTGTGCTAGATTTCCTTACTCAGAATAAATATACTGACATTAATTTCCCTTGTATAGTGAAGAAAACGGAAGTAATATTAATCTTTAAATAAAATACGAGTTACTATTTACAACAGTCAATTGCTTTTGAAAATAATTAAATCACAAATTGAAATTTTTGGTAAGTGCAGAAGACATTTATTGGATGTGATTATTCTGATGGCATAACAAGGCTAATGAAGAATACTAATACATTTAAGGAATAAAAAGGAAGCTATTTCTTGAGGCTTTTTCAAACTTCTGGTTATGATATTCTTTCTCAGCCAGAAATTGCATAAGAGAGCTGGATCACAAATGCCTTGTGTGAAAACGAAGTCATGCGATTTAACACAGATAGAGTTGATTTTAAAAAATGTGTGTAATTAGATGTATAATTCTTATGCATAATTTACATGCAATTATGTATGAAAATGAGATATACACAGGCATAAATGGCTAGCTAAGCACCTCACACAATCACAGTAATTTTGCACAGAAATTAAACATGCAGTTGCAAACACATTTGAAAAAAATGAAGTCCAGTGAGGAGGAAAAATTTGAATTTTTTCTGAGCAGAAATTGTGGTAAATCCTCAGTCAGGAGTGGGGGAGGTAAACAGCATAGAAGTGAAAAAAAAAATTGAATATAAACCAGTTTATGTTCAGTCATGATAGAAGAAACAAAACCAAACATACTTTACCATTTTTATGAAGTGTCAATCTCACTAGTGTAAATTTAGTACAGTCCTGAGTAAACAGTGGTGTCAAGCTGTACCACTCCTCTTCTCCTCTATCTCCCCTCCCTGGAAGGTTGTTTAGGTTAGGGGTTTGGGGGGCAGTCTCAGTGTTTTCTGGCAGCTCTTTGAACACTCTTAGTTGCTTTCTCCCTTAGGCTAGACTTTCTCTTCAGGAGGAAAATTCCCGATGCTCTAAGTAAATAATCTGTTCTTTTTCTTGCCATGGCTAGAAGGCTTGGTCACAGACCAGAGCTTTTATGCTCCTGTGATGCCAGCAAAGAGGTGGTTCTTGTCACAGAGTGCTTATAGTACTAAAAATCATATAAAGTAAAAAAACCCCACAGAATTTTCATCAAATTTTTATTGCTGATTGTTTTCACAACACACTCCCAGTATCTGAGCTTTCCTGTTGCACCCCAGACAACTAAAGAAAAAAAATACTCTTCATGGACATTCATACACATCTCCAAAGTGTCCGTTAAAAAAAAGTTTGTATTGTGAAGTTTTTGGTAATGATTTTATTGACAACTTTTAGTTTATTTTTGCAGTAAAAGTAGTAAAGAAAATACATATTTTTCTCAGTCTCTCAGCATTTATTCTTTGAGTCTTGAATTATCTTTTAGAGAATTTTCAAGAAAATGTCTTAATAATGTTACGATGTATATTTAGAATGAACAAATTCAATATTTATTATCTGATCTTTTAGTATTTGTCTTCCCAATGACAGTTGAAAAAAATATTTTAGCTATTCTTGAATACAGTAATTTGAATCCAATTGTAATCAGAATTTTACTGTTTCACTAAAGAGCATGCGTAAGGTCCTTAAGGTACCTGAACTGTGTATACCTTGATTAAGGTAAATGCCTAACCCTATGAGGGTAGGCATTCTAAGGATCATAATATGTGCTTATAAATCATAACATATGAATTATTTTAACTTTAATTTAAGCTCTTCAATTCCTACATCTGTCTTGTCTATTTTTTTCTTCCTATTTGTAGTTGAGATAGGCAGCTTCCGCTTTTGAGGAAAAAATGTTGCAAATGCAACATCCTCTTTTTTTTTTTTTTCTCTTGTCATTGTCTTCTTTCCTTTTCCCTAACCCTTTTTCTCCTTCTTTAGGAAAGTATGTGTTTTGAATATATACACAACATGGAGGAAAAAACTTGCGGATTTATTTAATTTACTCCTTTTCCAGATCAAAAAGTGTATTTTTTCTCCGATAAACCAAGGCTCACTTCTTCCTTGAGGATATAGCTCTGTAGTGGAAGCACTGATAAATTCCACAGTCTCAATAGGATGTGTTTGAAGAAGATTGTTCTGGAAGCAGGGAGAGTCTAGTGCTAATCTACATTAGTCAGAGACCGAGCTGGTAAAAGCATTCTCTGACTTTTGTTGCCTTATAACAAAAAAATTACACCGTGCATGTCTCTGCCCTAGATATAAGGGAACAAGGACCTCCATACTTAGTGTTGTGGTATTTCAGCACCTTGAACTTAAACATGTTCATTCTCTCAGCTCCCTTCTGAGGTCAGGTTCTGTGGCCCAGGGTGACAATGCTATTTCTGTGTTCTCCAGAGGCCTGTGGGGTAGGAGTGAGTTGAGCTATGAATTCCACATCCTTCCTTCTTCTGTGTGCATCTCTGTTACCAGGACTTCACTGGCCTCAGATGTTCATGCCCTCTTAAAAACTTATTATCAAAGGCATTGATTACCTTCAACTCTTGTTACCTGCCATTGTCACTTTGAACAAATTCTTTTTGCCTTGTGTTCAGTTGTACTACTTGATTAAACTATATGCATGAAACTGTGATTCAAAATGAGTCTGCGCAGAAGTAGAATGCAGGATGGAAATAAATATGTATGATCTTCTAAATCAGTGGTTCTCAACCTTTTTGAAGTTGAGTGGCACTTGAGAAAATTGGCTGTGCTCTGTACCTTGCTGAGGTCAGCTCTGAACACACGAGGAGCCGTCACCTTGCTCTTTTGTTAAGTGCTTGTGTACTTGCTGGTTTTATGGAAATTATAGTAAATCTGCTTATAATGTGATTGGTTACGTCATTCAGTGCCATGTATCATTCTGTAGCCAGTATGTTAGGGACTACATGTTTACTGGGAGCTCCTGTGGGATAATATGTGTATTCTTGGGTGTGGTATAGGAATAGTAAGTCCTCTACTTACTGCAGAAATATTGGATATACTACACCTGTGAGATGCAGTGATGCATTTTATGAGTAGTGAATCTGTCCCATAAATCCTGGAATTTCTGTGTATCTGTTGTAAAGGAGAAACTGCTTGATTTTATTTTTGGTTTTTTTTTTTCCTTCCTGGTTCAAGTATGTGTGTACGCACTGCATAATGCTGTAAATCTGATAGCTCATGAACACACCTTACTGTGTATGGCCGTGTATGTGTGTGTGTATGGTGAGTCTAACCCAAGCTGTGCCAGCAGGTCTGTCCTGGCATTGTTACATGTGCTGGGAATGTGATGTTTTCCAGCAAGCCTGTGATGCATGTGGTGTATAGCTCATTCTTACATGTGCAATCAACATGTCCAGAATTTCTTCATACACAGCAGCCTGGATAGAGCTACAACAGCCCTGAAGCTGAAAATTTGGATAAAATTTTCATGGGCAGGATAAGACAGTATTAACCAAAGAAGTACATACTTACCTCAGTAAAAAACCCAAAACAACCACAGGAAAGAAAGCCACCCACCAAATAAAACATTTTCAGCTCTTTGTCATCTGGTCAAGTAGGAACAGGGGAGGAGGACACACAAAGGGAAATCCAGCTACTTGAAGGAAGACAGATGACTGCAGTGTGGGACATCTGAAAAGATGAGATTCACTTCTGAATGGAGACCAAAGTGCTTGCATTAAAGCTACTGGTGCTCCAGGAGGATCAATTAGGCAACACCAAACTGACCCTGTATCTTAATGTTCCACCCAAGCTAGTAATTCCACTCACCTTCAGTCCCTGGATTGCTGCTTTTTCCCTGATTTTCCAAACAGGTAACTACTGCCTGCCTGCCAGATTTTGTTAGATCCGTGCTCCAGCACTACTTATGAGCTGCCACTGCCTTGCACCTGAGGCAGAGATGAGAGTAACAAACCCGTTACTCTCTGCTGATTCATTCCAAGTATGCTCAGGAGCATCTGTATCCCTCTCTCTGACAATGTGGAGATACTTGCACTAAGATGAGTTCACAGTAAGACCTACATCATGTTGCCCGTGTAAAGGGATTATGTGGCACAGGTTGGCGTGTATTCTGCTTTCTGTCCTGTTTGCATAAAAGTGTGACTGGCAGCATTCCTCATAGGGTTTTTTATTTGTTATCAGTGCCAACAGTCTCTGGTAATATAACAATCTTTTATATATGATACTTCTAAGCTTGGTTTATTTTGTAACTGTGAAAGTTGTCAAAATATTAGTCAGATTTTGGTAAGGCACTGTTACAGTAAAAGATTTTCACATACAGATCTCTTTTTATTACTGTGTTCACAGAAATTTAGCAAAACTTATAAAAAGTGTAAACTCTTTTGTTGAAAACTTTTTAATGTTTTTGATGTAGACAACAGGTACTAATAGAGGGTATAAAAAGCAGTTGCAATGAAAATTCAACTTGCCATCTGTACATTCCCATTGCTAACAATATTACCAACTTTTATTTAACAAGCAGATGAGCCTAAAGTAAAATTATATATGCTCTAATAGTGCAGCTCCTTGCACTTACTGCTGTCTCCTTCCCAAAGTTGCTACTTCATTAATAATGCTTCTTCAGTGTTTTTTTTTTTTCTTTGACTCTTCTCTAACCTAAATCTATGAAATTATCCTTAGGAAAAAAATCCCAACCATCTTCCCCAATGTTATTTGGAAATAGATTATTTTAAGTCTAGCTGAGGACTTGACCACACCAGCATTTGTCTCAGCACTGCTGAGGGGCACCACCCTTCAGCTGTGGATGCGATACCATCTGGGAACAGAGGGAATATGTAAATGGGATCTGCTGTTGATAGACTAGTTGATCTGGACTCACAGATCAACTAAGATAAGAGCCCTAAGCTCTGTTCTGATGAGTCTGCTGTTACCCTGCTAACTCAACTTGTGTAAGTCCAGCTCAGTAATTCCTGCATTGTACTGAACTGCACCATGTTCACTTGTGAACACGTACACTTACACTGTAAGAATGACAGAAACTTGGTGTGTATGTTTATACCACCTAGGTATCTGATCACAGAAATTTACAGAGGCAGAACAGAGAAAAATGTGATTTTCTGTTTATTATAATCCTCATTAGAAGTAGTGCTAGAATGTTTATGGAGAAAGGTGGTAAGAGGCTACAGAAGCATTTGCCTGGAACTAAAGATACAGAAATTCTGCACCTTTGAAAAGATGAAGGATTTAATTGACTTGTTCAACACCTCAGAAAGAATCCATGTCCTTGTAAGTTAAAGAATCCAGAAGTTTGTGACTTGATTTGTCTGCTTAGGTTGTTTCTCTTGAACCTCTCACTGTGAGTCATATATAAATCACGCTCGCACACACACACATATGTATGTACAGATGCATACATATATATATATGTAAATCTTGAATTGTAATACTAGTTTAGTTGGTAAAAAAAGCACACTAAGAAGAAAAAAAATCATAAAATAATAAATATTTTTCCCCTCCTTCGTTTTGCTAGTGTTGTTGCTGAGGCTGAAGGAATTGAGCCATTAATGAACACCTTGAATGCCCAGAGAGATGGAGCCGTTGCCAATGCCATTGCAGTGCTAACAAATCTGTCCCTGCAAGAGCCATCCCGCGTCAGTATCCGGAGCCATGGTATCATGAGTGCTCTTGCAGGGCCACTGCGCTCAACCAACAGCCAAGTGCAGAGCAGAGCTGCGTTTGCTGTGGCTGCCTTTGGTTGTGATGCTGATGCACGAACTGAGGTAAAACTACTCTTTGAGGTTGTGGTTATTGATAACATTTCTAGATCTGAGGTGGGAGTTATATGAGTCAGGAATCTATTGTGTCTGACCTAGAAGTCCTGAGCTTTCTAGGTAGTTACTTATTTTTGAGATACTTGTTCTGCTGAATTCAGCTCAGTTTTTCAGGAGATTTTGGAAAGGGTTTTCTTTAACTTGAATTTTCCTGGCTGTGTTTGCTTTCCCCAAATTAATGCTTTGCAGCTTTTCAGTAGCTCCAATAAGCTTTATCAGGGCTATATCTTGATCTGTATATTTAGGAGCATTAAACATCAAGGTTTCTTTCAGCTGCAATTCTCAGCTGAACTTTGAAGATGAGAAGTTCAGTCCTCTTTACTCTCCCCCAGAGTTCTGTTGCCCATTTTCAAGGCCTGAACAGCAATGTCTGACCTTGATTAATGAGATATTGGATGTGCATGGAGTAAATGTATTTCAAACAAAAGTCAAAATATAATTAATCCTTTGGTCAGTGGCATCCAGCAAGTTGAACTCTTTGCTGTTTATGAATTGGTCATAGTATTTTCTTCTCATAAATAAGAATGATGCTATGTGCATTCATAAATGATAAGCTGGGGTTTTCTCGTGGGCCAAGGCTGTTAATAAGGACATGAATAAGGGGCATAGATAATTAATCTACCTCTTTCAGTGTCCTTAAAATGTCTTTCTCTTCAAAAATCCAAATGAGCAATATTTCCTCCAGCATGTATAGGAAAGATACTGTAGCACACAAGAGAATAGGATGTTAATAAGATTGTCATGCATACAATACAAATTCAAATGTATTGTGATGTAAATTAGTTGCTAGGAGGCACCAGAACACAGAAAAAGCCATGTAACTCTCTGTGGCAGTCTTGGGTTGTGTAGTCTCTTCGGGTTCCACACCACAGCCTAATAACTGGAAAGCAGGGCAGAGCCAGAAGGGATGTCTGCCTTGTACCACTCTGAAGCTCCAGCCTATGCAGAGTTCACAGAAACACAAAATCCCCATAAATGACCTTTTTTCCAGCCTAGTGTAGCTTGTCTACAAAGCTTGAATGTTTTGAGAGGTGAATTTCACAGGCTGTTCTTGCTGGGATAGAAGAAAGATGTAAGTGGAAATGTCTTCACTTTTCTAATAGTTAAGAAATGCAGGCGGACTGGGACCACTTGTTGAATTGCTGCATTCTAAGAAAGAAGAAGTCAGAAGAAATGCCTGTTGGGCTGTTATGATCTGTGCAAATGATGAACTAACTGCTCTTGAACTGTGCAGCCTAGGGTGAGTAGAAATAGTATCAAAAGTCAGAGGAAAATTTTTGATGGGAGAATTCAATTTAAGTCAATCTTTACATATTTATAACAGAATAACAAAGCTTTCTGATAAGCTGAAACTACTTGTGCACCACAGATGTTACAGATGAAATGGTATTGATTTTTAGGAGCAGAATCTTTTGACAAAATATAAGCCTGCAGAGAGAACTGTCTAGAATTATAAAACATTTATTGTTTCTGTGACTGAATTATACTTTACACTGAAGATAACTTACATCAGTCAATTTTAGGGACTACAGTGCCCCATACATTTGAAACTGAAATAATTTGTTTCAGACTAAGTTTAACATACAGTAAATTGTACTTATTACACATAGGATAGATTTGATTTACAAGCTCTGGTTAACTGCAGGTGTGCTGAAGTGTCACATGAAAGTGGCTCTGTTTTATTCTTTCCTAGAAACTCCCAGTTCCATATATTAATATCTGAATTACAAAATCTGGTTTAGGTTATACGAATTATGACACAGAACTCAGACTGGGCAACTCTTTTAGTTACTGTTAAATTAAAATATATGTAATTGCCCTGCTCCCTCTGCTGGGCACTTCTCTGATGACTGCACAGATACTTTAAATCCATCTATGAGGGGATTTCTGAGACTCCCAGAAATTCAGATCAGGAGGGGACCTCAAAGGTGATGTTATCCACCTATCCTAGTGTAAGACAGAATAAGGTACACTGACATATTTTGGCTTGGGTAAATACTGATCCTAGGGAGTTTCACAACTTTCTGAGGTAACCTGTTCCTCAGGTGCTGGAATATCCTTACACTTAGAAGTGGCTTCTCAGTTTCAAATATCCCTTAAAACAAATCATGTTGTCCTGCTTTCAGTGAGATTGAATAACCACTTTTTATAGCAATTTGGGTTTAACTCACTAAATTTTCTCATTTTCCATGTCCCTCTCTGTTTCCTTTTCATGACAAAATAAAAATGTTAGACAAGTTTTGTTTCTATCATTTCATCACACATCTCTGAATTTCTCTTAATTTTTTATGCCATTTTGAAGTACCGTCTCCCAGCTTGGATGAGGTACTTCAGGAGAGGTCATACCACCATAAAATAAAGCTTAGTAATTATTTGCTGTATCTTGCATATGGCACTGTTATTATTTAATCCCTTTTTGTGATAGTACTGTAGTAGGACTCTAATTTATGTGTCCTTCAAGTTTGACAGCATATTATTGATAATAGTACATTAAGCATAGTGTTTCAACTAGTCAGGCACTACTTCATGTTATTTTCATGTAGATCTTATTTCCCTGACTTGCTTTGAAGTATCCAAGTAGAAATAAGTGAAAAGACTTATAAAAGTCAAAACATATCTCAAATTCAGCTCCTATCACACATCTACTTCTTCTGCCTATATGTTAATTCAATTACCCTATTGCAGCAAGGATTAGATTGACTTTGCATGATTGATTCTTGACAAATACATAATGGCTATTTCTCATCTCTTATTGTTTGCCAACTGATTGTTTAATAATTTGATATGATGTTCTTTGGACATTGAAATTTGGCTGAATGATCTCTATTGTAATTTCCTTGTTCTTAGTTTTTTCAAAACTAGATAGTATCTTTGCCCTTCTCCACTCACCAGTCATCTAGCCTAGAATTTCCAATACAATTTTAAATAGTTCCAGTGTTGCTTTTGCAAATTCACAGAGTGTATGAGGTAAGTGTCCTCAGGGGTTGCTAACCTTCTCTCGTCAAACTTATTCTAGACATCAAGACTACTGTTTCTACCTCCTTGTTAATATTACTGCCAGGCATCTGCTTGAAACCTTTCTATGAAAACTGAAGCAAAAAAGGCATCAGACACTTCAGTCTTTTCTGTGCCATCTGTTACGAGTTTTCTTCCCACGTTGAGTAAGAGGTCTACATTTTCCTCTCTGACTTGTAGCATATGAAACATTTATTTTTGTTTTGGTCTCTGAATAGTTGTGTCTCACTTTGCCTGTGCATCTTTTGGGTTTGTCCCTTACTTTTTCTATTCTGTTGGAAGTGTCAGTGTTTCCATTTCTGGTTGATTCCTGGTTTTTTTTTTGTTTTTGTCTCTTCATGGAATTTTTGGTGCAGCTGTATTTGTCTGGTTTTGGCTTATCTTTCCTCCATATGAGGGTGATGTGCCATTGTGCCTGTGATGTCATTTGATTTAGACCCTGCTGTGCACATTAGCCTTTCTTTATTCATTTACCCCTTTAAAATTCTTCCCTGTGTTGCTTGCTGATTATCTGCAATATGCTGTAGACATACAGCCTGAACTGCTCTTCCACTATCTTCTCCCACTGCTCTCTTCTATAAGAGAAAGTTGTAATTTGCCTCGCCTGAAAAACTTGTTCTCTGGAGTTCATCTGAATTCATCCCTTCAGAAGTCTGCATTGTAGATGTCCACAGCTGAGGCTCCCTGTGTAGTTCACAGAAATATATATATATTGTGTACATATAAAATTGATTCCTTGGGATGTGAAGAATATCTGCATGTGTGCATAGTCACACACACAGATAGAAATTTGAATATGTACACACACACACACACACGAAGATATCATCCTTTTTTCCTGTGGTTTTTTTCATTCCTAAACAGTCTCAAAACTACAGTATGTGATGTTCTCCTAATTCGGTTTTCTTTATCTTCTTAGTGAGCTTTTCCTAAGTTTTTCAGGCCAAATGTTATCAGTATGTGTGTTTCAGCACCAGAAACAGCTTAAGAAATCAACTCCTGTCCTCCCATGTCCCCGCATTACTGTTTCTATCTCCATGCTGCAAAAATCCTGCCATTCTGGTGGTGTTGATACAACTCTTTGTGTTTCCATGCTTGTTCGTGTTTAGCAAGTATCTGCCAGCTATGCTCCCACCAAACACAGTAACAGTCCTAGACCAGAAGGATTCACACATTGCATAATGCACAACTGAATCTGCAAATGGCATTGCAGCTGGAAAGAGAGAGAGAAAGACAGAGAGAGAGGTGGGAGGAGAGAGGGTGCCTGGACTGTATCATATGGTCAGCTCTGATCATTATTCCTTTTAAATATATTTTTTTTTCCCAAGTCCTCTATGGTGCATAACATCCTTCTAGGTAAAAGGTTGTGGTATCCTGTCTGCATTTCTTTAGGTAGCATTTAACTACCTAAAGGAATTGCTTTTGCTTTTGAGCACCACACAGTGTTTTTCCTTCCCTAGAGAAGGAATTCTGTGCAGCACAGCCAGCTCATTGCTGGCCCAGAGGGCACAGGATCAGCAATTGGAAGTGAATCTACCTCGGCCTTGGTAATGCTGAAACTAACTCTGAACTGTGTAATAACAGTTAATTAGTATTTAATGATGAATTAGCCTTTGTATTTTATTTATCAGTGCTTTAGACATCCTAGAAGAAATTAATCTGTCAACAAAGCGTAAAAATAAGTTTAGTGAAGCTGCTCTGGAAAAGCTATTTGATAACAATCTTTCCCAAAAGTACAGCCGGATGGGATATTTATCATCAAGTAATATCATTACTAATGGATTCTATGATTGTGGTCAGGTAAGCTATTCTGAAAAAAATTACTCTATTTAGAAAGAATAAAATTTTCCTCTTAATTTGGAAAGAGTACTGTAGCAAAAGCCAGAATCTGGCTTCAGAAAAATACTTTGTTTTCTTGTCCTGAAATTTCACAGCTGTTCTACAGATCTCTTTTGATTATCTTTCTTCATGGATGAAATCATCTTCATGCTATTCCCTAGTTGTGATCCTCCCAATCCTATCTGAGCTGTTCAGACCTAGTTCCTTTCCAGATCCTTTCTCAAACGTTAGTTCTTCTGGTCTCTTTCCCTGCACTATACTTAATGCTAACGTGAAATTGAATGACCTATGGACATTTTGTTTGTTTATTTTTACATAAGGAAGCAAAGAGTTCATATTTTCACCTCAGTCATGACCCTTTCTTTCTTAAAAGAAGTGTTTGTATATAAAGTCTGACTCCAGTATCACTTGTTAGTGCTGTGCTCAGTTTAAATCCGTGAAGGACTTTTCAAAATATCCAAATGAATTAGAAATACCAGTCTTACCAACAATCAGTGAAATATCTGCTCCTAAAGCACTTGGTTGCTTTTGAAAATTCCCTCCTGTGTTGTAAAGCCTTCAGAGCAGGAACATTTCCTTATTCTGGAACTGTTTGGAATGCTTAAAAACAATAACTACAAGCTAAAATATTTATAAACAATCTTTTCTAATAATAATTGATTAAGAAAATGCAAATTAAGAAGAAAATAATTTCAGATATTTTGAATGGCTTTATAAGTTCTTACACAGTCTTTGGTTTACGATTAGGAATTTTAAATTACTATTTAGGTATCTTTAAAATGTATTTTTTCTCTGCATCTTTAACTGAACAGAACACCTTATATTTTATGCTAATTTTCTTGTAGGTAAAACATGGAAAGAAATTTTTGTCTTTGGAAGAACTAAGCAAGCAAGAGCTTACTGACTGTCGGGCAATAATCTTCATTAATGCTAAACCCCAAGAAAAGTGAGTCATGTTAGATCTACTAGCATTTGTTGTAATAACTCATATTTTTAATGGTTTTCACTGTTTCCAGTACAAACTTCATTCTATCTATCTATCTATCTATCTATAGATCTATCCACACAGATATATAAAGTAGAGACATCTGTTTTGTTCCCAGCACAGTGCTTTTATGTCCTAGAAGGCAAAACATTTGTATTTTATAAAAAAGAAGAATTTGGAAAATAGCTTATTCAGTTGAGTTGCTTTATTTATCTTAGCCTTAAAGACTCATTCATTTAACA
The DNA here is from genome assembly GCA_013397865.1 of Struthidea cinerea. Lineage (NCBI taxonomy): Eukaryota > Metazoa > Chordata > Aves > Passeriformes > Corcoracidae > Struthidea > Struthidea cinerea. The sequence continues at coordinate 54,299 of VZTI01004349.1, forward strand.
CTCTTTAATTCCTGATGTTGGGACACCCAATGTTTTATTAGCTATAAAAAAGCTTGTCATCTGCTGTAATAAGTATGTCATCTAAGATGAATGTCAACATTTGACAATGAAACCTATGATTTGATGGTCCTCTTGTACAGACAAATGCATGGAGTTTTAAGCACATCATTCCAAGGGGCGGGACAAAGCCAAGCATTAAGCTCTCAGGCTTGATAAAGAACCTGTGTCCATTTCTTCTGTGTTTAAGTTGAAGCCAGCCTAACAAATCTTCTTAGATTTGAATGCAGGAAGTTGGTATTGGGCTTGTTTAACTGGGAGCCATTTCCTGTAAACAGTCTCACAGATCAAAGATTGCTCTACCAATATTTTGCAAGTCCAAAAACTTCTTCTCTGTCAACACATCACATATTTGGTTTACAGTATCATTAGCTTCCCTTTTAAGCTTGTATATGACACCATAAAGATGTCTGGGAATATCTATGACAAATTAGACTTCCATGCTCTTTGTTGATCCCTAGAGTTGTCTTTAACTATCAGGTCTTCTTTCTTTGACTTTGATACAGCTTCTTGCTTTTGCGCTTTGGCAGCAGTCTAACTCCCCAGTTACTTTTGTGTCCATCATTGGGTATTCACTGATCTCAGAAGGAAAAAAGAGTTCTAGCACAGGAGCTAGCAGGGCTCGTTGGCAGAGCTTTAAACTAGCCTGGAAGGGAGAAAGGGACAAAGCCAGGCTGGCCAGT
>VZTI01004350.1:0-24797 GCA_013397865.1 Struthidea cinerea
AAAAAATCACTCTTCTCCACATCACAGTTTGTTGTCTTGTAACTTGGATGAGAACCTCGTTCTTCCTCAACAGCAGATCTTATTTCAGTCCTTATCTGGTGGTTCAATAACTTATGCCTCTAGCCCTTAAAAAAAAAAAAAAAAAAGGCTGATGAGTTTGAAGTACAAGGAGCAGACCGCTCAATTATGTGAATTCTTTTTCCTTCAGGGTCACTCCACAGTACTCCATAAAGATAACGTTACTATTTGGGTTTTGGTTTTTCCTCTTCCTGGGGTTGATTGTTTAGCTGAGAACCTGGCAAATGAATTCTTCTACACAGAAATAGTTAAAAAGAATTAGCTTAAGATTATTAACCACACAAGTGCTGAAGTCATGAAAGGACTTGTTTATACCCATAAAAGTAGGGAAGAGAAAGGTAAGAATTAGAGCTGGAATTCCATATTTAGTTTGAAATTTCTAGTGATGGCAACATATTTTGTATATAGGATTATTACTTTTTGGCAAGCCCTGCTATATCTAAACACTTTTGGGTGGGCTAAGGATGAAGTTTCATTTTAACTCAGAATTTTCTTGCTTTGTGGTTTTAGACTTTAGATTATAATAACATTTCATGAGCATCAATTTTTATGATACAGTTCCTTTGTAGAAGATGCTGTTTTTACACAGAACTAGTGCTAAGTCTGTCACATTAGATTTTAAAAGGTGAACTTAATTATATGTGTCCTGACAAAGATTTGTATCATCTAGGATGCAGAACTGTGACAAGATGTTTTTGAAAGAATTAAACAAATCTTGTATTTTCTTACCACTTTTTTCCCATTATCCTAGGAAGTAATGCCACCACGTGCAAAACTTTACCCTCTCGGTGCCTCATTATATGGGCTGAAATACACTCCTGAATATCTCATTACATTCTGTATGAACCACTTATAGAGGACTGCCAATGTCTGTCTCCAGTTCTGCCTTAATACAGTTTCCCGTTCTTAGTATCTCGTGTTTAGACTCAGTGCAGCACAAGTACAAAGCTGCTGTCTTTTTAGTGTTGAATTTTTAATATGTTTCAGCATTTGTAATGATTTTGTTATTGAACAGAATTGGACTTTATTTTTGCAGATACCACTGTATTTGAAAAAGTCCCTGTTCTTTCCTCCCTTGAAGTGTTTATAGTACATTGTGTACTTCTCTATGTATCCAAGTCTCCAAATTAGTTCTCTGTGTATCTGAGTCTCCAAATTAGTTTGCATCACCTGTGTTATAAAACTCCTTTTCTTCCACCACTACTCTGAAATTGCCTTTCATACTCAGTGTAACCTATGAATTGGTCTTGCAAGTGAGTCATTCCAAGGTTGTTATTCTTCCCTTATAACTATATTTAATAGAAAATACTGTGCTCTATGTTATGTCCATCTTGTTCAGATGGAACAGTGTCAGCTGAGATGGAAAAGCAGAATGCAATATCAGAATACATTTAAATGTAATAACATCTCTGGAAAATTTCTTTTTATGGTACAGAAATAACAGCTCTTCTGCCATTATCACTGCTTTGGCTTTTAGAGCCTTGTGGTACCAGAGTATTTCAATGACTGGCTTGGCCTTGCAGCTCTTACCCTAGGAAAAACGCCACTGATGTCCAGAGGAGTTTTGCATTCTTCAAGGACTGTGATTTGGCTTCAGGTTAGTTATATAGCCCTGTCTTAGGTACCCTTTTTCCCTGCATAAAATATTACATAAAATTTAGTGGTTTGGCTATCCTGCACATTTATTCTATTAACAAAATGATACACCTGGGGTTAATTTTCAAAATTATTGCATTTTATACTTACTTACCCTAAAGAAATCTTACTGAAAGCATTAAATTAATTTTCTACTGAGCATTGTTTTTCCTATAAGTCCGTTAACCAGTATTAGCTGTCATACTTACAACATCACATTTTGTCTGGCCCTCCTGCAGTTGCAAAACTCTGGCTGGGGTTCATTTGAGTTACTCTTGCCTCAAAAAATAATCAGTTTTATTTTCCCTGTGTAGTGGATCAATGCAAAGGGAACTTCTTTAGCAAGACACAGGCCCACACAAGCTGTGAATCTGGGGTAAGAAACAAATGCACAAACCCACTGCCTCTCTGCAACAGCCCTGGTAAGATTCCCTTCAGGTCCTTGTCCTGGTAAGTAGGATAAAGAGTGATGGTAGCTGTAAGGGAACTTACACTTAACTTCAGAGGCTGAGGGAAACTCATGCCAGAAAACTTGTTTTTGTTGTAAAACAATTACATATCTTTCCATCCACATGTTCTCACCGGATCTTTCAGAAACATGTGACTCACAAGAAGCTGTGCTGCTCTCACAGTGTGATTCAGGCTGCTGCCTGCCTGGGACATCTCGAAGACCAACTGTTACTACTTGTAAAAATTTCCTCCTAATGTTTCCTTTAAATCTCCATTTCAAATTCAAAATCCTTGCATAAGTAGATACATGTAATTAAAGAATCAGTGTATTTTCCTGATACGGGGAGTTTTTTCACTGTTCCTTTGTTCTGTTTCTTGACCTCCTTCTATGTTACAGTTTTGTTGCTGTGACCTACAGCAGACTGTGGGTGTGGTTGAGTGCTGTGGGCCTGGATAATGTGAATTTATGCTACTCTGCCTGTTGTAGAGTAGCATTCCATACAGATATATCCATGCCCACATAGGATGCCTTTGTGTAAAGATACTCTGCTTTGAAAGCAAATGGACATTACAGCTTTCTAGTCTTTCATACTAAGTTTTTGTCTTAACTGGTGAGCTGGTCTCGTTTGTCATGTGGCTGTAGGACAAGTACCAAGCAAAGAGGGGGCAGAATTCACCTTTTAGATACAACTTTAAATGGATTTTAGCCAGTTCTGAAACTGCACCCTAAAGTTACATGGGGATTTTTCAAAACAGAGAATATACTTCAAATTGATATGGGTGCTAATGTGTTTGTGTGTGCAAATCCCATGTATATGTCTACCTTAGGCATATTTTGGAAATATCCTATATATGCACTATTAATGCAGATAATTCAAGAATGAAACGTCCTAAAATTTGCCAGTGGATGTGATTCTAGTGGCAAGCAGTTCTACTTAGAAAGTGAGATTGAATATGGTTCAGCATTGGCAGGCTTGACTAACTGGAGTATATAGCAACAATTCTAGTTTGCAGTAGTTCTAAGTCTGGCTTTAAAAGTGTTTCAGGAATCATTTTGAAGTAGAAATCTGAGAATATGAGATACACAGAAGGAAGTGTTTCTGTCTGTCATGAAAAATCTGTATCTAGCTAGAGGCTGCAATGATTGTGAAGAATGATAGTATTTCAGATATGCAGTATGCATTTTTGACTGTCAAAATTTGCATATATTTAATGCATTGAACTGTTTTAAAAACACTATTCTTAGAATACTTGTCAAAATATTTTCTATAATGGATGAATTTAAATCTAATTAGCATATTCATGTTTTAAACTTATTGGCATTTTTTTGTCCAAAGAAGTGCATAATTTATATTCATGTATAAATATCTTATACATACTATATTCAGAGGTAGTATATAGCTCAGGTTTAAATTGAACTTGGATGATGTTCAGTCATAATACATCTTACTCATCGATACAACTTCCTGTAGTTGTTCATCAATATTCTCTGAAAGAAGATGATAAATGTTTTACACCTACAACCTATCTCTTACAGTTAGGGCTTTTAATGGTGGAATAAAAAAAATTGAGGTAAAGCTGCCTCAGAGACTTGTTTTGTGCAAAATTTGTTCTGTGTGTGCAACACTTATAAATAAAGGTGCAAGAGAAAATAGTTTAGCTGTCAGGTAAGATGACGTCTCTATAAGCTCTCTGCTGAGTTCTGAGTAATCTTTTGTTAGTTCCCCCAATAACTCAGTCTAATCAAATACAGGGATGTAAGCGATATCATGTAATAGGTTTTTGGAATCGATAAATATGCCAAGGTTTTGAATTACTAGCAGTGTAGATGTGTCTGATAAGCTCAATTGTTGGAAAACTGATCCCATAAAAGTGAAAAGTGAGATCTTTAAAAAAAAAAATCAGATGAAAGCCAAATCTTTTATGAAACAGAAATAAAGTGTGGCCAAGTTCTACTTTTCACAAAAAAATTAATGATATGATAGAAAGAAATATGCAAGTTTAGCAGTGGTATCTTTCAGGATCCAGGTTGTTACAATGGATAAACAAGACTTCTGCGTTAAAGAAATGGGATACCAGTTTTCTCAATCTTCAGAACATCTTCAAAAAACTGCCCTGGTGTTAATATTTAAATTAGAAACTTAGATGTGATTGTGACAAAGGTCTGTACTTGCTGCTTGCTAAAGATTAACTACAGGCAAAGGTTTGGGATAGGAATCCTCCATGAAACTGGCATGGACAGTTTAGCAGTAGAGCTAGGTAACATATGTTTCCTCAAAGTATTCTTTTCTTTGTTCATATGGCTTGCCAGTGTGCCTTAGTTTGTGACTGCCAAGCATCTAAAATTAATGTAACAACTTATTAAAAAGATGGTGAAGTTTATGCTAAGCTTGCACATAACCATTGGTACGTAAATTCCATGTTTAAGGCATCTCTGTGTAGCAAAGAATTTTCTAATGTTGAACATGTGGGATTTCTGGTGTGTGCTACTGGTGATGCCTGAAGTGGCCACTTAAAAACAGAGACTAGACAGGAATAAGGGAATAAAGGTAGGTATTTATTCAAAGGGCCTTCAAAGGTACACCCTGGGGAGCCAGAGGCTACTGCCAAGATGGACCCCAAGATGGATGGCAGGTCACGAGTTCTTCACACTTTTATGAATTTGGTTCATTTGCATATCCGGGTTAATTCTCCAATTAAAGGTTCAGTTAATGATGCAATTTTCCCAAGCTTGCCCCCCCTTTAGAAGCTTTGGGTTTATGCTTTTTGGGCCTAGGATGGTCTGAGTGTCCTTGGAGAGCAGGCCTAGAGAGGCTTTATGTCTACCTAGCATGAGAGAGCAGAAGTTAACAGGCTACAAGAGACCTCAGAGTTACACACTAGGCAGTACAGGAAAATATTTGAACATTTGAAAAATATGAAAGTTAAAACCTAAGGCATCACTGGTCCTCCTTGGCTGAGGTTCCTTGTTGTAACATCCCATTCTTTACTGGATATGGGTTAACTGTGGGTTTTTTGCCCCACTGTTCACCAATGTGTTTCAGACTTGTCGCTTTGAGATGTGGGAGATCTTGCTCAATTTGCATGGCCAAAGTATGGAGTTGATATATATAAGATATCCAACATATTTCAGATAGTATGTGGGTTTGCTAAATAAGTTTTGTGGTAGCTGGTCTTACCTGGGGTGTTTTTAGAAATGGGATCTATTAATCTGACACCCATCTGTTCCATGGGTGCTGGTATTTCTGTGTTGGTGACTTTATTTGTACCAGTGCATGATGCAGAGGCTGTCTGAGAGGGGAGCTGTTGGGACTGAGTGTGTTGTTGGTGCACTTGTTGTGGAGAATGGATAGCGGTTTGATGCTTCCTTCCCCTGGGTGTATATTTTAGTGGAAACTCTGTGTATAGTGGCATTTGTAGCACTGAGACATATTTAATGAAGATAATATATTTTGTAACTTTGGCTGTTTTGGTTCAGTATTCATCATTTATTTATATGCTGGTAGCATCCTTATTTAGGGCTGTATAAATTAATAAAACTATATTTAGTAAATATGAACTATAATCATTGTGCTATTTAATTTGGGTCTAATAAGTACTTGCCAGACTAATGTGTAGTCATGTAGTTGGGCAGATGTACAAAAATGTCATTAACTTGTTTTGATTTGCGGACAGTGATGTATGTGGCAATGTCTGTGAATACTCCTGCTTTTCTTACACCACAGCTACCTCATTTGCCAAATATGGCTATGATCCTTTGTCCATGTTAATTGAGAATGGCATCCTTATTCATCATGTGCAGGGTTTTTTTCAGTCATTAAAATGCTGTCCAAAGACTACTCAACTGAGGAAAACTACAGAATAATACAGAGTGCTTGTTTATCTGTTGTTGTAAGCCTTCTGTTTTATCCCATTGTAATGAATGGGAAAAGAACTCTCACATGTGAATGCAATGCTGTTGCTAAAGAGCACAAATTCCTTTTAGAACATCAGCATTAATAATTGGACTGGGACTTGCCTGAAATATTTTCATCAGCCATGTCTCTGTTCAATGTTTCTTCTTTTCTTTGACCTTCTGAAAAATAAGTGAAAAATGGATTAAGATAATTTACATTAGTTGTCAAAAACTGTGTTTATTTCTTTGATAATAAAGGTTTCCATTCCTTGATTAAATTTATGTTTATATTTGACATTTTCCAGGGTTGCATAAATTCATATGACAGTTAAAGTCTACATACTCCCAGTACCTAGTGCCAGGTTGAGTTGAATTTGGACACTTCACATAAATAAAAGTGGTTTTATGTTTCACCTTCATCTGGTAGGTGAGCATTCCACCTTTTCTTGTGAAACATAATCGGTTTTGACATGGCAAAATTAGATCCTGGCTATTTATTATCTGCTGAAATCAAAAACCATAACTGGGAAAGCATGTGGTAAGTCCATTGGAACAGCTTGCATGCAGAGAAGAAAAGAGAAGGCATTCCAATTTTATAAGCTCAAGGTGATTTTCTCTAACACCTAAACCATTTTAATTAATTACCCTGAAAGATTGAGTAAATTATTATTTGAATACTTTATGGCATTACATGTTAACATTTCAAGGACAAAGTGCTGTACTTAGCTTTTCAACAATGCTTCATCTGTCAGAATATATCTTCTGAATTTATGTAGTATACTGCAGTGTAAAGGGTAGTCAGAATTTGAGCACTATGAAATATTACAAGGAACTGGAGTCAAATGTGATCTGCTGAAATGGGAGCCCTAATATTTACGGAGACCTGATAGGGACCTACAAATTAAGAAAACCAAGAATTAAGATTTTTGAAAATCTTTTCCCTACATTGTTCTATTTTTTTTTTTTTTTTTAAATATGAATAACAGAATGCTGTTAAAATGTTTATTATAATACGGGTATAGGCTTTGCTGCTAATGGCATGTCCATGAAGTACAGCCCTGCATATTTGCAGGGTGAGATGCTGTTTCACTTGCCCTGCTTGCACAATATGCAGAGCATCTCTGTTTTCTCTTCCTTTATGACTCTCACTTTTGACATTTTAGCTTTGGAAAGAAGGTTTACAATATGAAACTGGTACCTGCTTGGTGGATATACCTAAGTATTTGATACAACCTTTTTGAATCAGTGGAGTATGTGAAATGTGATAGGTTGCTTAAATGGTGTTTGTAACCAAAACATCAGCTGTACTCCACAAATATAATCCTTCTTCCACTGGAAGAGCATATAACCTTTTAGTAACTTCAGCCTAGCATCAGTAGATTAGATTAAATCCCCATTTACTGCATTATATTAATATTTTCAATGGCACACTAATCCAAGAAATAAATGTGTCAGTTTCTATGGCTACCCTGTAATGGCCATGGCCATAAGACTGTGCCTTAAGGCCACATAAAAGACTTAATGTACAGATTGAATAGAAGCACATTATTTATTACTAAGCTATCAAGCTGAGAAAATTTAGTGATCTCATTTTTTAGATTTGCTCATTTGACCTGGGCCAATTTGCTTGGATGATAACGCTGACTATTTAAAACCACAATGTTTTCTCAGTTTTAAGGATAAAGTGATTCACACTAATCTTTCAGTACAATTTGTGGAATTAATGATTTTTATGCTCCTATAATACTTACTGGTGGATCTTTGCATTTTTTGTGGTTTGAAAATTAGGTAAGGCTCTTTCAGCCTTTGAATGAACACACTGGAATTCAAGTGTACTGCTGTACAAAGTAAGGGAGATGCTCCTCCTCTCATATCTTCCCCCAGCCCCCATGATATGTTGGGACATTTGCGCTGTAAATAACTTACCATGAAGTAAGATGGGGTGACCAGCAAGAGTCACAGGGCTGACCTGACCCTAGAGAGTCTTTGCTTGCTCAAAGATGGAGCACTGGAACTGCAATGTGCCATTATATTTTCCTACCTGGGGACCCACACATGCAGCTTAACTCTCTGAGATGTGTGATACAAATCTCTTCCCTCTCTGCTGGGGATGACTTTAATATGTTGCTCATAGGGTAATAAAACCAGCCACCTTTGATGTACGTTAATCCCCACCACAACTTGGCTTCCAGCAGCAGTGATGGTGTGTGCAAGTGAAGGGGAGGGAGAAGGTGCAGTCCAGGGCATTTCTGTGCTCATTCATACTAGAAGGATCAGTGTCCTTAGAGATGGATTACAGGACTAAAACACTCAGGAGACCTCTTTGGCTGCAAGCAAACATAAAATGACTGGAGGGACTGTTATTAGAGAAGGTCTGGGGTCAGAGCCCTCAAATACTTACCTAGCAGATGGGAGATGGTGGGAGAAATGAGGCAGAGTATTGTGAGAACGGATTCCTTCTCAGAGTGTTACTCCCCCTAGCAATACTTTGGGAAGTGGTGATTGTATCAACTTGAATGCAGACTATTGAGTCACCAAATAATATAACTTTGCTAAAAAATTGTTTCTTAAATATGATTTGAGGAATCTGCAGTTTATTTTCTTTCCTGTGCAGAATTTGTGGTTATCACATCATTTCCAAAAGGTTTGTTGAAAGACAAAATTGTTCTTATAAAATACTCTTTTACACTTCCTAAGAGAACTACTAATAACACTTTTAGACTGTGACACTTGCCAAGAGCTGACATTTTCAGAATTTCAAATGTCAATAAAACTGCTTAAAACCTTGTAAGGAGGCTGAGTGAAGACAAGAGAGACTTAGCAGAACATATTAGTGGTTTTAACACGTGTCTGCTTAAGCCTTTAAAATTTATGTTCTGAAAAGGCCCATTTCTAGTAAGTCAAAATAACCTTCATGACAAGTTTCATCAACATAAATGCTAAAGACGAGTGACAGATATGTATAGCATATAGCTTACATGGAATCTAAATAGAAGTTTTAACCCATTGCAAAAAAAATAATGTGTTCATGAAGTAATATAGACCTAGAAAAGCAGAAGGTAACATTTTTATCACCTCATAATGACTAGCATTTACGTGGTTTTTTTGGTGCATGTTTGCCATTACAAACACTACATTTGCTCTTAAGTGTGTTTGTCCATTCAGGCACACCTAGCATAACTAACAAATGGTTATTACAAAGTCTCACTTGAGGTTAGAATATCTGATAGGAAAATATCTGGAGCTATTTACAGTGTAAATGTTAGAGGAAAGAGGAGACTTCTGGGCCTGTATGTGTTGAGCAAAAAACCTAGTAATGTAGGTAGTTTGTGTTATAAAAAAGCCCCTGCACTGTGTGAGATGTAGTGTTTCCAAACACTAAATTTACTAGAGACAAATGTTTTGTCCCTCCCACGCAGCACCTTTATGCAATGTGTTCTGTACATGGAAAGCACCTGGTGTGCTGAGCAGGTCATTTTGTTAGGGACAAAGGCTTATGCAGCAATGCAGTTTAAACTCCTGTAGCTTCTCAAATTTTGTTTCGTATCTCAGGAGAAAAAAAATTCAAGATTTCATCAGCTGCCTGATGTAACTAGTCTTTACATTCAGTCCCAGTAAAGTGCTTATATCAGGACAGCCTTTCTGAAAGAGTTCAGGGTACAGGACGTGTCCTACGGTCACAGCCATTCTGGCAGCAGTTTTCACAATTAGTTCAGATGCTGTCTTGTACTTTCTAGTTTAGCAATGTTGGTAGGGGAATGAATTGCAAAGAAAACAATCCCATTTTAAGCCTTCTGTTTGAAAGAAATATAATGCTGCTAGGTACAAAATTATTTACCATGTGGACTAAGTCATCTTGTTGTATTACTGTATTCTGTAAAATACTGTGTATAGCATTATTATAAGCAAATGAGATTTTTCAAGTAACAAGTCCCCTCTGTTTAAACAAATAATTTTCTAAGCAAAGGTTAAACACTGAGATATTTTTCTTGTTTGAGTCATGCTCATGACTTTGGAAAGTCACCGAGCAAGTATGCTTAAAAAAGAAAATGTGAATGGAAAATTCTGAAGCATTTTGCCCTTTTGGTTCCTAAGAGTGAGCTATCGTTTCTCTCCACTGTGGTCATTAATAATGACAGATATATGTGGTGCAGAGTTCACCTACATTATTGTCAGTAACAGGGATAGAGAGGGAGTATTTATTACAGCAGAAGGAGGGAGGGGAAAGACATGATGTTGAACCAGAAGACAAGAGCAGAGTTCAGTGTTTTTCGTTCGGATGGGGAGGAGGGTTAGCAGAGAGCATGCGCAAAGGTTTCTTGGAGACTGACACAGCTCGCATTGAAATCAGTTGCAGTACTGCTACAGGCTGCTGTGAGAGGTGGATTGATTGGATCTTTAATATGTTGTGCTTTGCAGTACTTCAGTAACAGATTTATTTCATCTCAGCAAACGCTGTTATTGCTTTGGGTTTGCAAACAAGTATGCAATGATGTATTATTTATTTATGTTGAACTGGTCAAGCATTCAGTCATGGTCATGAACTAAGAAAAAGACACTCCCTGCTTTAATTTTAATTAACACCTATTAATTTTGAAAATATAAGCAAGCATAGCTTTGGGTTGTGCACCTGTTTTGTAGCACAACTTCCAAATTTTTTTGATTGTTATTACATTGTCTTCTAAAGTAAAACAAACAAACAAACAAACAAACACGTTCTCTCTTATTTTGCTATGTGAAAAACAAACACAACATCTCCCAGACTAGTGGGGAGACTGATGAGCTGACAGTATGTGGGCATCACATATGTGCCTACCCATTGGCCTATGTTTGATGCCACCTGTCTTTCATTGTCTCGTCATCTGGTCTTCAAGAATACTTGGAAGTCAAGGAAGAGAGGTTGCATCTCCAAAGTGGCTATTTAAATATTAGGAGCTTGAGTCAGTGACTGAACTTGGAAGAATTCAGGCCTGCAGGTTGGTGTACAGTTTAAAAATGCATTGAGGAGCTGGGCAATAAGTCCAAAAGCTCATTTGGTAGACAGTGGTGTCTGGATAGAAAGTTTGGGAATATGAAAACATGGTGTAATTTATTTATCACCTGAAAAATTGTTCTACTAAATTATTCACAGATGAACATAATGTAGCATGAAAGACAAATAGATTAAACTGGGATGTCTGACTTTTTGCAGAAGATGGACCATTGTACTTCATCCTTTAAGTGATTTATAAATTTCCCACTTTAAATACAGCCTTCAACTAGGCATTGTATCACAGAGTTTTGTTACAGTAATTAGCAATATTAAGTTACATTAGGTCTGGTATTGTTTTAATCTACTGACATAGAGTTTTGGGCCCATGAAGGGGAAAAAAGCATCCTTAGGAGCCATTTTCATGATGGTAAGCTGTTATTCAATGTGTAAAAGTTGGAAGAGACCCACAAGGATGATGGAAGTCCAGCTCCTGGCCCTGCACGGGACAACTCCAAGAATCACACCCTGTGCCTGAGAGCATTGTCCAAACACTTCTTGAATTCTGCCAGGCTGGTTCTGTGACCACTTCCCTGGGGAGCCTTCTGGATGAAAAATCTTTTCCAAATACTGAATCTAGATCTCCCTGACACAGCTTCGTGCCATTCACTGAGGTCCTGTCACTGGTCACCAGAGAGATGAGAGCAGTGCCTGCCCCTCCTTTTCCTCTTGTGAGGAAGTTGTAGACTGCAGTGAGGTCTCCCCTCAGTGCCTTTTTCTCCAGGCTGAACAAGCCAAGGTATGTCAGCCACTTTTGATATGGCTTCCCTTCTATGCCCTTCACCATCTTCATAGCCCTCCTTTGGATGTTTTCTAATAGCTTTGCATCCCTCTCGTATTGTGGCACCCAGAACTGCGCACAGGACTTGAGGGGAGGCCACACCAGTGTGGAGTAGAGCAGGACAATCACCTCCCTCCAACCAGCAGGCAGTGCTGTGCTTAAAGCATCCCAAGACATGTCTGGCCTTCTTCATAAGCAACTTGGATGCAGGACTGGAAGGGATACTAAGCAAGTTCACAGATGATACGAAACTGGGAGGAGCTGTTGACCCCCTCAAATCCAGGGAAACCCTACAGAGAGACCTCGACAAATTAGAGGGCTGGGGTATCACCAGCTGTATGAAATTTAACAAGGGCAAATATCAGATCCTGCACTGGAAATGGGGCAACTGTGGATGTACAGACAGACTGGGAATGAGGGGCTGGAGAGCAGCATTGCAGAAAGTGAACTGGGGGTTCTGGTTGATGGCAGGTTGAATATGAGTCAGCAGTGTCCTGGCAGCCAGGAGGGCCAACTATTTAAACTATAAATTTTCAACCTTTTAAACAGGAGTCTGAAACCTACTTCAGACTATTTTTTTCACTTTCTCTAGGAAAATAACTTATATCCTAATGATGCTTTCCAATGTGGGACTGTCAGTTGAGGTGAATTCTATGTAACAGTTCTCATTAATACAAATACTTCTCTTTGAGTAATTTTCAAACTATAGTAATACATAATTTCTGACAAAATGAATGAGTTTTGAATTTTCTAGTGACTATTTAAAAGAGAATAACATAAGAAAATGAAATAATTACAGTGCTTCATCCTTTATGAATGACAGAGTAAACAACATTAAAATTGAAAACAACACTCAGAATAAATACTAGAAAGGGGCTGCATGAAAAATATAAGTAGGTCTGTTATGTAAGAACTCTAAAAGAATTTTGGACAATCATGAAATATTTCTTGTACTTCATGCATTTGAAAGGACTGTGAGTAGTTCTAGAAATTGAAGAAGAGAAAGAATCGAGATGTGCACTTCAAAGATTGAATTGTACTCTGGTTTGTAAGGAAGCAGTAAGAGTAGATCTCGCCCATAATACAGATGACAATAGTTGGAGGTCTTGAACTCCCAAGGGTAGATAGTTGAACAGATCCTAAAACTTGTAACTGACATTGCTGTAGACCTCCTTGTGAATAGTCTTACTAGAAACAAGGCTGGCGAGTGTGTGGGTTGGCAGACAGATTTGTCTTTTCATACCTAACGGGGCCCCCATCAGGTCTGAGTAGTAGATGTGAGTCTGTTTCTCTCTGTGCAGCTATCTGACACATGGCTCAAGGGACTTCTGCATTCACTTCTGAACTTGGTGCCATATCAGCTCTCTCTTCAGGCACCAGGGCAGCAATGGATCCCTGTCTCCTTTTGCACCTTTTAGCTTGTGTTTAATGTGTGGTTGAGCCCACTTCTTTTCATTTATCTCAGTTATGTTTTACAGTTCGAAATGTTTGCTTTTCTCTGCTGCTGCTTGACAATCAAAGATTATTTCCTAAGCTGAGTGAATAATGAAATACTGAGTTGAGAGTTATGGTGATGATACGAGCAAAGTTAGCAGATCTACAATCATTACAAAATCAGCTTTGATATACTAAGCTTTGTCATTTACATAGTTCTGATAATTCTGGAAACATATGAATTGTAATTTCTTTTAGTTTTGGAGAAAGATCTAATGTACAGATAAGTTATTTTCTTTATATTAAAGAGGCAGTACAGAGGTCAAGTAATTCTTCATCTCCGTGAAGTGTGTACATGTTCTCATATTTTTCTGAACTAAAAAGAAATTGTTTCCTTTCACTGTTAAGTGAAAACCTGCTCTGAGCTGTCTTGCCAAGTTGTACCAACTTTGCTGGTAGTTCCAAAAGACTGTCATCTAGGCATCATACGCATAGGGCAGGTCCAAATGAGTAAGCAGATCTTGTCTTCAGGAGCTTAAACATCATAATAGATACAGAAGAGAAGGAAAGAGTCATCTGACCTTTTTATGTTTTCTTGGTAGAGTTTGTCTACTGACATATATTTTCACTACATTCAATAGAAAGCATCTGCATAGTAATTTAATATACAGAAACCCATATAAACTGTAACCAAACATTGTGTTACATTATGTCTACAAGGGAAAGGTAGCGAGTTCCAATTCTGCAGGAGTCACCTTCTATTAGGGTTTCTTTCTATCCTTATTCTGTATGTCAGATGGATCGCTACATTTAATTAAGCAGTAACAATTGAGGTGCAGATTATTTCCTGGGGATTAATGACCAGCTGGACAGAGTTGATAGCCCAAGGTATTGGATAGATTATGCTGCATAGCCTCATGGATTAAGTATGAGCTCTATATTGTAGATGTAGTCACTTTGAATAGTGTAGGAGAAAGCATCACACTGAAGATAAAGTCTATATTTTTAATCTTTTGTTCTTTCAGCATCAAGTAGTTCATACCTATCCAGTTCTTGATCATGGTTTTTTTCTGAAATGACTTATGTTTAAAATTACTCTTTGTTCAGGAATACAGCATACTGTTTTAGTTTCACATGGTCCTGTTGTGGCTAGAAGTGACTAAGGAAGTGACGTAGAGGTTTGTAGAGAGAGATTTCATGCTTTTCAAAACAAGCTTTTTGGTGCAGAAGTGATTTTCCAAGTTCATTCCAGTTTGCAGGGGGCTTATGAATGGTTTTGTCCTTGTTTTGCACAGCATGAATTTAATTTAAATTTCATAGACTTTATTTCATTACTTTTTCCTGTACATTTTGACATGGCTGTTTTTCATAACAGTGTTGCATCTTGACTGACACTATACACATCTAGGTGCCTTTTACTGGCCACCAATATTTGAGGGTGAAAACTTATACTGAGTCCTTCCACTTTTTGTTTGTGTTTTTAGTCTGCCTGGAGTTTGGGAGAGGAGTCATTCTGAGCATATAAGCTGGAGAGCCAGTGGCAAAATCACTACAAGCTGTTTTGTGCCTCCACATGCTAAAGAAGGGAGCATATCTAAGGATAGCCCAAAGACCTGGTTCATACTCCAGGGACCTGATGGAAGATCCACCCCCTCCTTTTCTGTAGATTTCCCTACAGGTTCATTCCATGAGCTGGGAGTTGGTCGCTCTCATCTGTCTTTCCATCTTGAAGTCAGGACATGTTTGAGGGCCTGCACTAGGATGCGCACTGGAGCACACCTTCTTTTGTATTTTGTTGTAATACAGCAAAAATTGGCCTTCTCCTATGTGCAGTTGAGGGTACCCCAGATTAAACCGGTCAGATCTGGGAGTTTCTTCTGGACTGTTTGCTCTCCATGATGGGTTCATTCATCACCACTTCTCCTAAACCATACTTTCTTATTTATGTCCACAGTTAGGTATTTCTTGTTGCTGTAGAAAGGTAGTTGAATTCTCAGGGTCACACATATCATAGTGCATGTAATGTTGTGTTTGCTTCCTAGATACAATTAACAGAAATGGGGGATGTAATAAAAAGTCAGAATGTTGATAAAAACAACTTTTCCATGAATGCTTCCCTCTCATTCCTGTCATATTGCAGTTGTACCGTCAGCACTATATCTAGGCTCAAAATGCAATATGTAAGAGAAGCACATCAGTTGCTGTCTGTAAATTAATGATTTTCTTCACTCATTCCTTGATAGAAAATGAAAAATTAATAATGTCCTAAATATGCCATGAAACATTCTCGGCACTTGAAAAAAGGAATATAGTGTGAAGTAGTTCTTGTCAGCTGGTGTCTGTCCCGATGTAATTTGTGTTATAGTGGTAGCAATGGTGTGGAGGCTTTAGATGGTCCAGGCTGGGATCAGCTGTGCCTCTGGCTCTTCCTCTTGCAAGATGCCTGAGACACTTCATATCCAGGGAGCTCTGGAGACACGGTTGTGGCCTTCTGCCAAGCACATTGCCATGGAACAGGGAGTGCCTTATGCCCCATGACTCTTAGTCTCTGAGTGCCCAAGAGCAGTTGAGACTACGCATTCTCAGGGCAGAAGGCCATTTATCTTTTATTGTGCTTCCTGTAAAAAAGCACACTTGAGCCTATGTTACATCTGAGTAATTGGCTGCAAAGTGCAGGGTTCTAAATTGTGAAAACGTGAGAGCCTCCATCTTGCCAAGCAGTAGGGATTGAATTGCAGACCGCCAGAGCTGAAAACAAAATACTGCTGGAGTGAATCAGTCAGGATCTGATACCACATGCAGGCCAATGTTCAGAAGAAAATTTCATTAAAGAAAACATTTAAAAAATGAAAGGAAAAGGCTTTATGTGGAAGTTGTCGTAATGATTTTCCCCTGTGCTGTTTTTCTGTCACATACAGTATATGAGCCTTTTTTTTTCTTTAACACATGGTAATTTAATTAACTGAAGTCTTAATTTTAGTTTGCTAAGTGCATACCTGTTGGGGAAAAACACATTTTTAAAATTATTTCTGGTTTCTATATTAAATAAACATTGGACATTGCATTATTTACTTTAATATAGCGATAATTCAAATAAATAAATGAAGCAACTGAGCACATTATTTCTCTAGATAGGAATGGAAGGCAACTTGCTGTACAGAGAATCTGAAGTATGCTCATTCAGGCATTAAGAGACCTTATGCAATCATATTTCATTCTCTATGTGATTTTGTGTAATTTGATTTTCTTTGTAATTTATGCTATACATTTCAATATCTGAAACACGTCAGATAAATATCGGATGGATGTATTGGCTAATTAAAACATTCCTCTGTCTGAACATTTGTATATTCAGGAATGTTTTAGTTTAACAGTGAATAAATTACACATAGCATTCTAAAAAGTAAGGTCCAAAGGAATGAAAACTCCTATTTGTAAAACCTGTGAAAGAAAAGAGATGAGGAATGGAAATGTGCGCCTGGGTGCATGGCAGTTCAGATGAGGATGTGAAGGTGTGATGAAAAAAAAAAAAAAGGAGAGAGTTAAGTTGCATGAGCATCTCCAGATCTGCACATGTCTAATGGGAAAAAGTATCTGGAGGGACCAGATTTTCTGGCTCCAAAGAATGACCTCCTAGCAAAGTAGAGGACGAAATCTAATAATGGGGAAGAAATAAAACTAAGATATGGACTTGGTGTACTGGAAATAAAGAAAAGAAATGAAGAGTCAAAAGATAGCTGCTCTGCAGCAATTTTTTGATATACTATCTCTAGAAAACAAGACTGAGATAATAGAGGGGCTAGGAGCCAGAAACAGCTAGAAATTGCACAAGATAGGAAACTGTAAGCTACAGACTGCTAGGTGATCTCCACCAGCATCTGAGAAAGACATGACATGCAGTTGGATGTTCTTGAAAAGAATCGATGCATTTGGCACCAGAGGAGCGAAAAAGAATCTACAGGTTAGGGTTCATTTTGAGACAGGTAATGCTGTCATCTGCCATAGATCCCTGCCATGGTCTGGGGAAAAAACTCAGAAAGACAACAATTCAGTAGAACAGCAGTATTGACTGGGTGATCATAGATCGAGTCAAATTTAATTGAGAGATCAGAAAAAGAAGACTTTTTTTGTTAAGGAAACTTTGAAAAGCCCAGTGAACCAATGAAATTTTGCTGCAGAATGAGATTAAACTACAAAGAAATGGTCTATATTTGTGTACACCTAGTCTTAGGTATATAAAAGTACGTACACCAAATGTACCTCTCTGTACACTTATTTTCAAGTCTTATTCCTGAGTTTAATTTTTCCAATTTGGAAATGGGAAGATTGATAAGAAAATAAATAGAACTATGGTTAGAGAACAATTGCAGCCAGTTCCAATATGGAAAATCCAGAGAAGCAGAAAGCAAAGCAGTATGTTGAGCAGTTATAAGCTGGTAAATTGGATTGCTTGGCGTTTTTTCTAAAGAAAGAAATACTCTGTTGTTACAAGTAAGGATTTATTTGTATAAGAGAAGTATGTGGGGACAGGAGTTCTCATTTCCCATTTTGATAGGAGGAAGATAGTCTTTTGTAGTGTCTTTAAAACATCTCAAAATAAAGACCTGTGAAATGAAAAATTAAATGTAAGAGAAACTGGGACATTTTTGCAGTCAAAGATGCAGACATTGAGCTTTATTTCTAAAACAAAAGCTGAAAAAAGTTTTAAAGTTCTGAGAACTCTGGGCCTGATTGAGGAATCATAGAACCATAGAATATCCTGAGTTGGAAAGGACCCACAAGGATTGTCAAGTCCAACTTCTTGTGTCTTGTGCCTGCCCCGCACAGCACTATCCCCAAGAGTCGCGCCGTGTGCCTGAGAGCATTGTCCAAACAGTTCTTGCACTCTGTCAGGCTTGGTGCTGTGACCACTTCCCTGGGAAGCCTGTTCCAGTGCCCAAACACCCTCTGGATAAAGAACCTTTTCCTGATGTCCAGCCTAAACATTCCCTGGCACAATTTCAGCCCACACCCTCAGGTCCTGTCACTGGTCACCACAGAGAAGGATCAGTGTCTGCCCCTACACTTCCCCTTACAAGGAAGCTGTGGACTGTGGTGAGGTCTCCCCTCAGTCTTCTCCAGGCTGAACAGACCAAGTGACCTCAGCCACTCCTTTTATGGCTTCCCCTCTAGGCCCTTCCCAAATCCTCACAAGAAGACTAATGCCTCTAGAAGAAGTAATAAGGATTGAAGTCTTATTATGGAGGAGAAAATGGTTAAAAAATAAAGCATGTTAGACTTTGCAAATGTCATGAAGACCAACAGTCAAGGTTTTTCACCTTTATAAATAAAAACAGAACAAGGAAAGTATAACAGCTGTGCAGTACAGATAGGTAGAGAGTAGAAATTGTTTATAAGCACCTCAACACTTGAATAGAACATGTTATATTCAGTCAAGAAAAATAATGTTGAGTAGTTGGGGAGAGGAGTATGGATATGGAAATGACAGACACTGCTGTGCAAAATAATCTTAAGAGAGGTAAAGGTACCGCAGTCAAGTCAATAGGATTCTGAAAGGACTGGTGAAAGAAATCACAGGACCTGTTGGATTGATTTTGAGATCTTATTTAATGTTTTCTTATTGAATGCTATGATGAATCATGTAAATAAGAGTGCCTTAATTTTGCTGATAACCAGAAATGGAGAGGCAGCATTGCTACAAAAAGTCATAGCATGTTAAGAAAAGGTGTGCAGCCCTAAAGGTTAGGAGTGTCGGGGTGCTGTGAAAGGGTGGGTGCACGGAGTCACACCCAGCTGAACAGCAGAGCTGGCTGCTGGAGAACAAAAACTGCCCACATGAGCCATGACAATAATTATAGCAAAACATCCACAGATTTGTCTGGGGGAAGATTTCTGATGTAGAGATGGGTAAGGTGCTGTGTTAGGCACTGGTGTGATCTCCTGTGTCTGATCACCTGTATTTAAGGGAGACAAGTTTTGAGTGGAACAGGTATAGGGAAGGTCTGTGAGGATGATCATGGGAAGGACCAGCCTATTGTAAAGGAGCAAACAATGTCTATTTTTATGTTGACAGCTGTGTTTAACAAGGGTGCTTTGATCCAATCCCCAAGAGCAGGGAACATGTCGCAGTATTCCTGAGCAAGGCAGCGTACCCTGCACAGAAAGTGGCTGAGGCGCTACCATGTCTAGACTGAGCCTGATACTTGAGCTCATGGGGCATGCAGGAAACATCTGAGTTTGTTTAGTCTGCTAAAAAAGAAGGATGAGAGAGGAGATTATTTCGCTCATAACTATCTGAGGGAGAAAAACTCAAGAGAGGGAAAAGAGCAATTTAAGTGAAAGGACGATATTGGAGTAAGGGCAAATGGTTATCAACTGCTGATGAATGAATTTCCAGTCATCAGAATTAAGAATTTTCCAGCATGCCCAACCAGCAAGAGTAATGGTGAGCAAATTAACTAGGCCTTGACAGATGAAACTGAAGACACTGGCTTCTATGCCTCTGTGTTTCCTGAAGTTTTGCTGTGCCTTGTCTTCCTTTCTGCAAGCAGTGAACTAGTTAAATTGCTGAGTAACTCTAGAAACAGTGCAAACAAGCAGCAGCTGCACTATTGTTTCCAAATAAATGTATATTTGAATGACCTGGTGAAGGATGAGATTGAAGTGATAAAGCAGTTGGATGGTGAACATGTAAAATAGAAAGTGTTACTATAGACTGCGTAATTTTTTCCATTCCAAAGTGTTCTTAATAAGTATTAAAACTAATCAATGACACATGCCTAAAACGGATCTGATATATTTTATCCCCATGATGAAGACCTCAGGAATGTAGGCATAGGTTTTAAACTAAGGTAGCTTGCCAGCACATGGATTGAATGATCATGACCATTTCATGGAGGGATAATTAGCTTTTTGTTCTGTTCTGTTTTTAGCTGCTTCTATTATTTTAAATGTATGTCCTCACCCTCGTGTTCACAGTGAAACCACTTCCTCGTCTCTGACCTCATTGCTACACAAAGTGCTGAGAAAACCTTCACAGACAGTCTCTGATTTCTATGATGTAGTGGCCAGTGACATGGATCTTCCAAGAATGTGTCTTACCCTTCTTTCTCTTTATCACTTTGAAGAGCAGAATGAAATAAATTAAATCTTTGTTTCTAAAGAACAGTCCAGCACTTCTGTTGATAGGTGGACATAAAGGAAATGCATGCATGATGGCAGCAAGAAGTTTTATTTAGAAGGAAAAATAATGCATCAAACACAACCACAGTTGTAAACTGTGTAAGGGTTACAATGATTTCCAAACAGACAGAAGTTAATTTCTTTGAGTTACTGTGGCTGCATTGCATAGGCTTGCCCAGCATAAAAAACAGACTATCGTTTTTTCCTGACTCATGTCCCACGTTAGTCAGACAGATTTATTCACACAATTACAGGTTTTCTCCATATAGTTTCGGTTGCTGTGCTTTTCATAGGTCTTAAAAATGAATTGGTTATTTTTTCTTAATTATGAAAATGTTATTGCACTAAATGCAATGTAATTAAAATAAGAATTTCTGCCAAAGCGTTTAAATAAATACAGTATTCTTTTACAACTATGAAAGGAGTTACTATTTGCTGTTTCATTTCCTCACTAATATGCTGGCATGTTTGGTTTGAACCTGAGCTTGTGGAAGTTTATTCTTAACCAAAGCAGTTCCTTTTTCATGTAAGTAGGTTAAATGTGAGTTGTAGAGCCCTAGGGCTCTTTTTGTTCAGTTTTAAAACCCCCTCAAGTGGGCCTCTTTTAGAAACCTGGAATCATATGTTTGTAAGGTTGATCCAAATTACCATTAGAATAGCTCTTTTCAACTTTTTATTTATACAAAGAATCGTAAAAAATGCACCAAACTGACAAGGTATTAAATCAAACTGAATAAAGACAGTTAATTTTCTTTTTGCTCAACAACTTTTTTTCTTTTGTCTTTTAATGGAAACTCTCAAATTGAAAAAATTGTCTGTACAGTATGTTAAGGTGCCATGCAGTATAATAAATTGCTATTACTGTCAAAAAGGTACATGATAAAGTGCATTTGCACAAAAGGCACATATTAATGTCAATCATTTTGTGTGATTTATATACTAACTGCAGTGTTTTAAGAAGATCAATATTCTTTGTTTTGACAACATTTCAGAGCTTTGTACTTTCCTGACAGTATTAATCTTTCTACCAGAGTATGCTAGAATAATTTAAGTAATTAGCGAGTGGTCAGTTTGGTGAAAAGATACACAGTAAAAGTACATTTGAATATAACCAGGTAAAAAGCAGAATGCATTTTTGAGTCAGAAAAACATGGTAATAATTCTAATTTTTAGTGGAATATAATGTTATGTAATTAGTAAAAAGCTCCTAAAGCAGTGATATTTTCACATCCCCTAAAATGCATCTTCTGTGTATGTATAATAATTACTCCCATTGCAATGCTATCAATGTCCCCTAAGACATAATAATAGACAGAATTACAGTACTTTGACATGTAATTTTCTGATCTGCTTCTCAGAAGGGATCAGAAATACTTTAATGTTTTTCTTTATTTTCTTTCTATTCCTTCTTTTCAACTTCTCTGTTTTTCTCTTTTTATGTTTGTTTAACCCTCTAGTTTGTTATCCATATGTTGTCCTTAAAGTTATTTTTTTTTTTTTTTAAGTAGTAGAGTGGCTAAGCAAAAAAATATGCTCTTTCTTATCTCTTATTGTGAAGAATTTTTAGCTTTCCCCTCTGCTTGTAAAAACCCATCACTCATTCTTACTTGTTTAAGAAGTTCCACAGCTCCTGGAGAGCTCAGCTCTCAGAAAGTTGCCTCCACAAAAGAAGAAATCCTGAAGGTATTTTTAGAGACTTCTAAAGAGATACTAAAGAACTGTGCTTTTACTACAATCTGCTTTTACCATTACTTACCTGTAAGGGCCTGGTTCAGCAGTCTTTCACATCATATACTTCTAATTTATGCAGGATGCTCAGTATCTGTACCACTAAGGCACTAACTTCAAAAATTGATAACAGAAGTAATTTTCAGGACTTTTCATGACTTTTAGTCCTATTCTATTTTAAAAATAACTTGAGACACCATTTGGTAAGCATCTCCAGTAGTACAGTTATTTTCTTATCTATATAACTGAAGTATAAGTGTAGCAGATAACTGCTGTCCAGTGATTTGGTGTTCATGATAACAGCTGTAACAGCTTTGCAAAGGCCAGGTCTGTGTTCTGTATTGCATAGCCTAACATTCACTCTTAACATTCTAGATATTTTGTATAGTTTTGGTAATAATACTAAAAATATTTCTAGTAATAAAACCCATTGTAAACTACAGCAAAGACTATGGAGTTAATTACAGTGAGCAATTATGCATTTCTCCCTCACACATTTCCTCCTATTAAAAATAATTGCAAAGTAGATATAAATAGAAAAATGTACATACACAGGTTTTCATCACAGCCTTGATGGCCCGGCTTATATTGCCTACCCTATGTGTCCTGATGCCTGAAGGACAGACTAACTCTTTTGTAGTTTACAGTTGTATGGCAACACATTGACAGGGACACTGACAGCTTCATTTTAGGTCTTATCTTCAGCATGTGAGTTCCCCCTAGGGTGGGTCATAGTGGGTCTCAGTGCCTGTGCTGCAGCAACTGAGCCACAGTGCAGAATAGAGGGAGAGGAACCAGAGAGAGCAAAGGGAGTCTGTGCATTTGGGGAAGAAATGGGCTTCTGTGTGCACAACATCAGTTCATGCTCAACAGCAATTTGTGTGTTTGATTAGTGATTTGTGAAAGCAACTTCTGCCTGTGGTGGAAACTTAACAGGTGGAGAATTCATAGAGGAGAGTAACCACTCATAACATCTTATATTTGAGCAAGGTTGCCTTTTGAGCCCTGAGAACATAGCACAGCTTTTGTGAAGTGTGATGAATATTGTACATCCCCAAGATGAACCATTGTGTTAGGATGGGGACAACAAAGGCAGCAGAGTTTGCCTGGAGCATGATGCTGCATGGGAATACTCATGGGTTGTGCAATTTATACCTACCTAGATTGTTTGTGGTTATGCTTAAAAGCCTGATCTCACTCTACCATATTTTATTGTTTTCCAAGGTTTTATTTCTCAGTTTGGAGTACGAAAAGTTGTAGGACAATCTGTTCATTTTTCATAGTCGTATAGTGCCCTATGTGATATGATGAACTGGTGATGGTGATTCAGACTTTTAAAATGATTGGGGAAAAAAAGAAGACATGAATACTTTCAATTGGCAGCTAATGCCCTATCTCAAGTAATTGGCTTTTGTGTTACAAAACTGGAAAAATATAATGAACCATAAATAACTACGTGCCTTTATAATTTTTCTTAAAATTCTGCTCATCAGGTTTCATATGCCTGTGAACAAAGGAAAGTTGATGAGGGTATAGCACTAAGTATAGTGGATAATATTCTTTTAAAACATTTTATCTGATAAGCAAAAATTCACTAGATGGTAAAAGTCAATCACTGTAAATATGTCTTGTTAGAGTTAAAATCTCTATCTTACATTTAGTTCATTTATTTAGCTAAAGAAGATTAAAGGTGAAGTTTTAGACATTTTTATGACTGCATTCATGGAAGTTTTTCTTCTTTCTGTTTGCATTCTGGCAAACAGAGCACTTCTTCAACAGCACTTTTCACAACCCTGCACCTGTTCATTTCTATGGTTAGCAAAAAATGCTTAAATTAGCACTGAACTCTTTGGGACGGTGTTTTCTTTTTAATTTAAGATTGTTGTCCTATGTATAGCAGTCATATTACTTAGATTTTCATATCAGTTATAGCTGGCAAATTATTTTTCAAGGTTATCTGCTATTGTCTAGTACTGCTTATACCAGCCTATTCAGTAATTCCAGAAAAGGCTCTGATTCTCATGGATTCTGTAAAAAAAGCTTCCTGATCTCATTAGGATTGCTTGGAGCTAGAGAAGATCCCTAACTTTCTAGTTAGGCTTGTATCTTCTGTGCTTCAGAAGTTCTCCTATTTAAGTGCTTTGCTGGAAATGGGCATTAATTTTTTTTTTTCCTCATAGAGGTCTAACTACAGTATTATCATCTATGTATCTGTCTATCTATCTATCTATCTATCTATCTATCTATCTATCTTATTTTTATCTAGGTTGCAAGTCTTGGCTCTTTTCCTTTAAGGTTGATCATGATTTTTTTCTACATTAGAGCCAGTGCTGATGGGGAGCAAGTGCTTGGTTAGGTCAACTTGGCTGATAAGATCAGCAGAATTGAAGACAAAAAATTGAAGACCTATGTTCTAGGTTCAGTACAGTCTAAAACAACATTTTAAGTTCAGGCTTCTTATGTGGGAAACAAAACAGTTCTGGAAATTACCTCTTGGAATCATTGTAGAACCAATGCCTGAAGAGGCTTCCCAGAAACAGAGACTAGATCGGAGTAAAGGAGTAAAAGTAGATATTTATTTGAAA
>VZTI01004351.1:0-22784 GCA_013397865.1 Struthidea cinerea
TTTTTGGCATCAACATTTAATCTTGTTCGGTTTTATTTGGGAATATTTTGAACCTTCAAAGTTCTTTCCTTTTTATATTCAGAGACTTAGTTTTCTTTGTCCTTCTGGGTGTAAATCGGATCGTAACAAAGCGTCATAATGGTCTCCACGGTTCCATGAGGCCCCACGATGTCACAATGGACTTTTGGTTCCATGAACTTTCGTACGGTCAACAACAGTCTCCTTGGTTCCGCAGTGGCACAATGGACCCGTGGCTCCATGAGGTTCAGTAGCGTAACATGGACGCCTTGATTCCATGAGGCTGTGTAGTGTCACAGTGATCTCCTTGGTTCTGCGGCCCTGCTGTGTAACAATGGGCCTGTGCTTCCATGAACTTCTGCACTGTCAACCACGATCTCCTTGGTTCCACAGTGTCATAATTGACCCTTGGTTCCATGAGGGGCCTGGCCTCCAACAGCCTCTAAGAGACCCTTATGGCCCCTCACGGCCCCTCNTTGTGGCACCCAAAACTGCCCCCAGCACTCGAGGTGAGGCTGCCCCAGTGCAAAGCAGAGCAGGACAATCACCTCCCTTGCCCTGCTGGCGATGCTGTGCCTGATGCACCCTAGGACACGGTTGGCCCTCCTGACTGTCACGGCACTGCTGACTCATGTTCAGCTTTCCATTGACCAGGACCCTCAGGTCCCTTCCTGCAGTACTTTCCAGCATCTCATTCCCCAGCGCTGCACATCCAGGGTGACCCCATCTCAGGTGCAGGATCCAGCACTTTCCCTTGTTAAACTTTGTACGGTTGGTGATTGCCCGGTCCTCAAATTTGTCAAGGTCTCTCTGCAGGCAATTTGACTCCCTGAAACTGTAACTGAGAGACTCTATGAAAGATGATTATGATATTCTTTGAGTAATCCCCACATTTGATACCACATCTCTGTATTGGATAAAGATAGGTGACAATTGAGAGAATAGGGAAAGTGTTGATTTTCTTTGGTTAAACTTCAGGTTTCAGTGTCTGCAACACAGGAGTGCAAGTTGCAACCTAAACATATTTTGTTCTTAGTCTGTAATAAATGCCTGAGCAGGCAATTTTGTGTGTATATAGTTTTCTCAATAGTGTTAGATAAAAGTTTACCCAGCCTATGTGGAATCCTCAAAAGTATGATCAGCAGATTCTGCAGTCACTTCTTTTTCAATACATTATGCAAACTCTTTGGAAAGGAGATTAGTTTCTTCCCAAATAGCAATGAGATGTTGTTTCATTAAAACAAGTTAATGAATTACTGAAGCAGCATTTTGTGAGCAAAGTTTGAAAAGACTTTTTTCATACTATTAGTGGTTACAGACTAATATCTAGAGTAGCTTCTCAGTTATGAAATGCTGACTTTCCACATTTCTTCCACAATCTATTGAAATAATGCAGATCTAAGTCATAGAAAAGTCACCTAAATGGCAGCATTTCCAGAAAGTGAAGCTGAGTTTGGCTTGGGCTCTAAACATATGAAATATAGGTCTAAACCCTAAACATACTCAAGTTTTCAGGCTTAACTCCAGACAATACTAGAAAATATAGGTCTATACTCAGCGCTCATCATTCAGAATAGGACAGAATAATTGTATTCATGCGGTCTCATAATAATCCATTCAATTATCTTTCTTTTTTCCTTCTGAAAATATGTTTCTTTAGCTATCCAAGCTTTGCTACTCAGTATCAATCTGAATCGAATCTGTGTTTAGGCTTTTCAAAAGAAATCATTAAAACTGAAGTTATACCATGAGCTTATTCTGAAGGCTGATTGCACCCAGGGCTTCAATGATTGCAAGACAGAGGTAGATACTGCTTGGAATTCTCTGGTCCTCTTCATGGGAAGTTGATTGGATACATTAATGTTTTGGCCTCCGGAGAGAATGGTCTGTAAATTTTTGGTGTTAAGATTTTACCTCAAAGCACATACTACACATTGTGGAAGATCAAGACTTGCTGTGATCCAGCAGGCTGCTTTTTATATTAAGGACCAATTGCATTCCAGTTTTTTGTTAGTACAAAATTCTTGTTTGTCGTAGTATCTTATATATCATACACACCAGATTTTTATCTGTCCTCTATTAAATAATTGCATCAACTGGCTTTTATCTTCTAACTCCAGAGATAAGAAAGAACACATTCACTTTTAATTGTAAGTAAACCTTCATCCTTTCTGTAATTGTCAATGAGAAAGTACTATAACTACACACTACCAGAAACCAGGTATTCCATTAAATATACATCAGACAGACTAAAATATTGTTTTTATGCTTCTAAAATCCACGGCAGTTTAAATTATGTTTTGGTAAAATGAGTAGAGCATACGCTTGTAGTTGATAATTTACCTGCAAAATATTTGGAGAAATGGAAGTTTTTAACTATCTTCTCCATTACACTGATAAGACCCCTTTATGCTCTCAGTGGGCTTATTTCTTCTTTACAGAATACAGCTATCTTTTGTACCATGATATATATATATGTGTGTGTGTGTATATATTACATCTCTGCCTTAATTAGACTCCTTGACTATTAGAACACAATGTTTCTATATTATTCATGTAAGCAGTATGAAATATGTTGACATACATGATTTTTGAGAAAAAAAGTTCCTTAAACATAAAAATATTCTTGCAGTGTGTAACATCTGTTATAACTGGGCATATCTTTTTATCTCTTCAATTCTGTTTAGATTTGAACAGTAATGTCACAAGTTTGAGCATATCCCAGGATGAATTTTCATAGGACCTGGCATGAACAAATTCTAGAGACCGCTGCAGGATTCAGTGTACTGATGCAGAACTGCAATTTAAAGCAGTAGCAAGGTCATTAAGGGTTATTCGTCAATCTTCCCTAATGAGCTGCTCAGCCTTTTCAGCATTCATGTGTGTTGCTGCTGACACAGGTCTCCCAGATCATGGTTTGTCACAATTGCTAGTCTCACCTGACTTGAAATGTTTCAGCCATCTGTACACATTTCTCAGTTTCATGGCTTCAACCTTGTACAGTTTGCATATTCTTATGAGTCTCTTTACTGCCTGAACTTTCACTCTGTAAAATTTCTTTCCTTACACATTGCTGTATATGATGTACACAGTTATGTCCCTTACAATGTTCAGTTCACTGGCACTCAAACAACTGCTTTAGGGACCCTCAAGAGCTGAGAAGATATGCATGCAAAGTCTTGAATATACTTAACTCTGAACACATTGAGAAGATTTTTTGTCTCATTTTAATGTTAAAAGGCTCATGACACTTAAATTTTAATAGATCTGTTGGCAGCTAAGTACCACAGCGCCGCTTGCTCTCTCATTTCTCCCCCTGCCTACTCCCCAGGTTGGATGGGAAGAACTGGAAAAGAGTAAAAGTCCTGGGCTGAGATAGAAAAAAATAAGTAATTAAGATAAATTAAATATAATAACAATAGCAATAGTTGCAATGAAAAGGAGGGCAGAGAGAGAAAGGATTAAGTCCAAGAGAAACAAGTGATGCACAATACAATTGCTCACTATCTACTGACCAATACTCAGCCCCTGAGTATTGTCCCTGAGCCACAACTGATGCCTCTGAGTCAAGTCTTCCAAGTTTATATATTGGGCTTGTTGTCCTATGGTATGAAATATTCCTTTGGCCAGCTCAGGTCAGCTGTCCTGGCTATGGTCCCTCCCAGCTTCTTGTGCCCCCGCTCCCTGACAGAGCATGGGGAACTGAAAAAGTCCTTGACTCAGGGTAAGCACTACTGAGCAACCACTGAAACATCAGTGTGGTATCAACATCATTCTCCTACTGAATCCCAAACTCAGCACTGTACAGGCTACTAAGGAGAAGAAAATGAACTCTATCCCAGTCCAAACCAGGGCACATGATTGAGCTGAGTGACCCATGGTGCAGTTGCTCCATGTTCCTATAAATCTATTTTATGCAAATTGACTATCAAAACCACTCTAAATTAAAACTGATATTAAAAAGGAACACATGCCAAATTTTTAATCAAGTTTTTTTGGACGGGTAAAAGACTTAAGAGTTGCTAGAAACCGAGCAAAAAAATTAAAGGAAACAGTTCTTCTGGAACCACAGAAACTGAAATTAAATAAATTAATGAAAAAATCTCAATATACAAAGAGATAAATAAATAAACATAAACGAAACAAAATATGCCAATTATTGCCTCGAGAAAACAAAAAATAACACATTGAAGAGAAAGATTTCTGGATCTTGATTTGTTTCAAATTTTCCCTCAAACAGAAGGTGAGAGACAGAGGAGGGAGAAAACATCTAAAGAATGCTGGAGACAGAGGAGCTGATGTTACATATATATGTCAGCTCATATGTTTCCTTTTTATTCCTTGCTATTGGTGTTATACATGAAGAATGGCATAATTTTAATTTGATTAGTGAAAATAGAACAGATTTTATATTTCCCTAGTGAAATGCATTATCAAATAAAAAAAAAAAAAAAGGAAGAATAAAGAATTAAATCCTAACATTCTTCATCCAACTCCAACTGTTAAAATCCTATGACCAGTGTACCAGTAATTCAGATATTTGTATATGCTTCTACAGATGTATACTGGTTTTATTGGTATGCATTCCTTTAATAGTATAATCTAAATTCATTTTACTTGAGAAGTTTTTATGCAGATCTTACAACACATTTTTCTACCACATGTTGGAACATTTGCGCAAAAAAAAATCCCATCTTTATGTTTGAAATTTATGGGAACACAATTAAAATGAGAGGGGTCCAAAGGTATCAAGATAATTACATTTTTCTAATCTTACTAAACAAGATAAATTACCTGCAGGCCCTCTTATAAAAGATGAAATCTTCATAATAAGTGAATTAATCAAGCAGCAGCTTGCTACTGCACATGCATTTATAACAGGAATGATTCAAAGACTTATTTTATGGGGAAATTAATGGAAACAGGCTTTTCATTCTTCTGCACCAATTGAAAACCTCAGCAACCAGCTGCCCACTTGTCAAGAAAACAGAAAGAAGCTGGAAACAAAGATAAATAAAAACACCTTTTTCCTGGCACTTTTGAAGAGAAAAAGCAGCTCTCATTTACAGCAGCCATCTGTTTGTTATTTAATATGGGTGAATTACATGCTGTAATGAGTTTGTTTCTGCATCACTCAGTGCAATGGAACACAAGTTCACTCTCATAATGTGCAGCAGTTTTTAAAAGCTAATCATTTAATTGGACACAATAGTCAATGACAAATGGAGATGTAAAAACTCAGCCAGCTGTAGAGTGAATATGTAATCATTGTGAAATCATATTATTTTACATGCATGAAGACTCTTTAATAGTGGCTGATGTTGGTCAGCACTACAGGCTGAAGAATGGAAGAAACATGATGAAAAGCAGCATTTCAAAACCATTCTTAATGTAATTGGGCTGTATTCAAGCACATGCTGTATCTGCCATTAGGTTTAGGTACTTTATCATCTCCAATTTTTTTTAGTGGCTTCTCCCAATTTTTGTTTACATTTGCTTTCAACATTTATGGTTCAGCAGGCATGATCTGTAGTTTGTTTGGAGTCATCTGACTAGTTCCTCTTCAGACTGCCTTATAGTTCCCACTGACTTGCTGCTTGTTTTATTTATAATGCTACACTAAAATAAATACAGAAAAGTGGAAGAAATGAATCTCAGGGACAAAAATGGGTTCAGGTAATCTACACTTCAGTTTAGACAGTTTTTATCTTGTGGTAAGGGATTTATCTGTTTTCAGAACTTCTTGAGGAAGCAAAAGAATAATTTTTCTTTGGACGTGTCATAGATTCAGCCAGTCTGTGAGCTTTAGCCAAATTCAGTAGAATGTAACCCTTTTCTGATGTACTAAATATATGAATTCTTCACTTCTGAAGACTGACTAAGCATAATATTTTGGCTTCAAAATAAAACATGAAAAACAAGTTTAATGCTGATGTATACCTTTGGATAAAGCAGGACAAATCTACTTTCTTTTTTTTTTTTTTTTTAATTAATAAGAGAAGCCATCTTGAACCAGGATTCAGTTTATGTTAAAATATTCAAAGACCTAAAGGGATTAGATGGATCAAAACATCTTTCTGATAGCATTTTTGGGTGTGTACTTCTATCCAGTGTCTCATTGTTGCCTGTGTACTGTAAGGTATTATAAACAGATATATCCAATAAGTTTTAAAATACAAAGAGTTAAGAAGTGAGAAATGACCCTCAAATATAAAGTTGAAGCAATTCAGTTTATTTCCTCCCTCAAAATTTTAAGGAATTCAAGACAGAGGAAAAACCCCTCAAAGAATGAAGAGGATATCACCTCAGCTGCTTTGGGACAGGGTACTGAAAGTAACAACAGAGGTTTAAGTACCTAGAAAACAAGGGAGCAGGTGAAGCTACAGAGTAGAAGACAGATCTCCTTAGACATTGAGAAAATGTGGGAAAACAGTTTGCGCATGCCAAAAGCATCCACTCAGAAAATACAATAAAGAGAAATACAAATACTGCAGATTGGAAAAGCTTTTGAAGCACACATCACAAACACAATTAGTAGGAAGGAAATGTCACATGGTTCCTAGTGGATGACTAAAAAGTAAGAAAGGAGAGTAAATTGCAAACTATTTTCAAATGCAAGTTTTGGAACTCACGTTAACAAGAGCCAAACATGTTAAACTTATTAATGATGCATATAGGATGGAAGGCACAATCACTTGGATGGAGCAAGTACCAGTTAGAGTGGAAATGTCCAAAGAAAAGACAAATGCGTCATAAGCTCCCTTGTGGCTGACTTTCTCATTTTAAAGACAACAAGGAGAAGTTCTTCATTTAGTGCAGGCAAGCTGAACAATCCCACCACTTCTCCTCCACCAACTGCAACCTGATGCAGTGCTGCATGGCTTCTGCTGCTTCTAAATCTCAATCTCTTCATCTGTAATCCTATTATCTCCAGTAACAGCAAGAGCCTAAATATAACACTCTTAGTGGAGGGTTGATGGAGCATAAAAGTTGTGTCTGTATAATAGGAATATGGGTTTGAAGTTTAATATGAAAGGAGAAGAGTAATTGCATGACTATGGGGTGAAGGAAAAGGCTGTGTGTTTTCCATAGTGCAGCCGGAAAGATGGTGTCAGACCTTCAGATCTGAATCTACAGCTGTTGTGCTCCCCCCAGCTTTAGAGAGAAACTATGAAAATCATATTCATAAAAGCAAAATGACCAGTTTCAGAAAACTAATGTCCCTTATGTTTTGGTTTTGATACTAGATTCCAAATTTTGAGGAAATAGATGATGAAAGTAACAGAAATCCTAATGACTATCTTTTTTTTCTTGTAAGAGAAATAAAGTAAGACAGTGTTACCTGAACTGATGTCCTCACCCACTCCACAACAATACCAAGTCTGTGTGTTACTTAGAAGGTTTACCTGAAGGTTGAAATGCACGGAATGGACACACATGCTCATGGGAATTTCATTTCAGGAAAAAATTAGCAACACCAATCACCGTAGAAAAATTCTTAACAAGAGGAATATCAACAGCTCTATTAGGTTTGCCCATTTTAGTTTTAAGGAGTATTGATTATTGGAGAAGTTATAAGGAATCACTGTTCATCAAATATGGAACTGAACTTTTATTGGCAAGTCATCTGCATATGAGGAACAAATGTAAATTGTGGCAGATATCACTAGATCGTATTTTATATTGATAGAACAGAAATGCAACTGAATGTACATGATTTTTCAAATGAAACTGGCAGTAATAAAACTGTGTTACTCTCAAGTTTTAAGACTTTGTATCATTGTGTCCTTACTTTGTTTTGTTCAGACGATCATGTAAGACTATTAAAACTAAGTGCCCCTTTTCCAAAGGGCAATGTATTTCAACAGAATAATTTAGACTTTATCAGATAAATTTGATCTTGAACTTGTTTCTGAGAATTTCATGCTGAAGAAAATATCCTATAAAAAGATTCCTACGTCAAATTTAAAATTTTATCTATTAATTCCCCATTTCTTTTAAAATAGTTTTCAAATCAAAACACATACTTTAGATAATTGTTCTTTTGAATTTTTCATCTCTCCTTGTCTCCGTTTTCCCCTCTCTTTTTTATGTCACTTCTGTATGGACAAGAAGTCAGTAATAAAGTGCTTTACTCCCACATACTTCCTGACTTCTGCTGGTAGCTGTTACATTTGATATCAGAGAATGTAAAAAGAAAAAGGTAATCTCCCTTGAAGTGCAATCTTAGAACACCAAGATGTACAAAGTCTCTGTAAGCTGTCAAGAGCTGAGCACAAATGAGCTTCAAATATTTCAATGAACTCCATCATAAACCTAAATCTGTTCTCTTGAGGTAATAAAAGGCATTAAGATTTCCTCACAAATCCTGATGGAAATCTTGCACATTAACAATACAGATTCCTCTACTTTTTGATCATACACACTTTTAGAACTAGTGGCCATGACTGCCAGTCATTTTCTGAAGTTATTTGTAGGTTGTAGAGCAGACAGGAATGCTTTGTCACTGCTGTGCAGAGATGCTTGTGAGACTCTGTCCCCATTGAAGCTGACCTGACTCTACCAACATCTAAGTAAAGAAGCTTTTACTTTTTGTCTCTGTTACTCGACCTCAGCATAGATACACAGAGAGAATGATAAAACTGCAGAGATGTACGAAGACTATTCCATTTGTGATGCTTCGGGTACAGGTCACTGGGGGGTATCACGGCCTTTGTATAAACATCAAATTAGATCATTATACCCTTGGGTGCAATTCAATGCAGTTCTAAGAAGTGGTGAGATATGAGCTGATCTTGGTGCTCATTTCTGACACTTGATAGTGTTTAAGTGGCTTGAATTATACTCATGACAAAAACATCTTTAAAACTTAACAACATTTAAAAAATATTTGAGCATACACTCGTGCTCTTGAGGAAACTAAAAAGAATGGAGAGAGCTGGTGAAACAAGAAAGAAGCACAGGTTGATATACTGGGAAGAGAAAACCAAAACCAAAACCAAAATATAGTCTGCAAAAGTGGAAGAATCTATTTATTACTAGAATATTGAGCCATTTTCCCTCTAGGCAGTTTAACCATGCATCCAAGTACTGGAAATGGCCCACTATATATTTTTAAAAACCTTCTGGAATTTATTTCTTCTGACCAAATGTGGTCATTGGGAATGCAGACACTGGCATTACAAACAGGAGTTATTTTATGGCCAATGAGTGATTAGTGCTCATCATTACTATTTGCTGTTTAAGAACTGCCCAAATATTCCAAGTTTTTAAAAACAGATGCTTTTAAAGTGGATTCTATAGGTATAAATAAGAAAATCCTGCTTCCTGAGTGCCTGAAAGATAATAAAAAAAGCTCCTAAAATAAGACCAAGTAAAAGAGAGACAACTGTCCATTTTTTTTTTTTTTAATTAATCTGAGACCAGGACTGAAGCCAAAAACTTTGGAAGCCAAGTCATGCTTCAGAAAATGGGCACTGGCTCATCCATTCCAAGATCTGTTAAGGCAGGTTTTGTCCAGTAAAGCTGGGAGTTTAACTTCTAGGCACCAACATCCCAACCATTTATGCTAAGTCTTGTTTTTGTAGTGAGTGAAGAGGGACTTACACTGCTGAGGAGTGATTTATCTCAACCCGATGTAAACATCTAAAATGTGTCAGCTGAATTGACCCAAAAAGTTCCTGTTTCTGTTGCCTATCTATAAAAGCAATTTAGACTAACTTAGAGGCAGATGTGTCTCCTGTAGATATCTTGAGCTATTTTAGAGAAATTCACACCACAGAAATTATATACCCCAGCTTTTAGCTTTGCAGTAGTGTTAAAATCACTCAACTAAAGTGACAAACAAATGCAGATCTTTTCCTAATCAGCGTGGATTTAACTTCAAATTGGAAATCTGCACTGTCAGGCTAGAAGGAGAGATTAGTTGAATTAAATGTAAGGAACTTTCTCCATTTCTCCAAATTCTCCACTTTTCTTTTACCAGCTATGTAATTAAGATGTCAATATTCATTCTACCAAACACAAGGAATTAGAGCAAGCAAGCTTTCTGACGTAGTGAGGAGGACATTAGGGTAGAATGATCAGAAACCTGGGTCTTGATCTGCAAATCTTATCATAGTTTTATTATTGTTTAATTCCTTTATCCTAAAATTCAAAATACAGACCCAGTTCCTTTATGGATCTGGGCCTTAAAATCAAAACCAGAAAAAGATGTGACAGTCAAATCTCAGTACAAGGGTGACAAAGGCACAGACGACAGTGATGGGTATCTCAGCTTTTGTAGTCTCTAAAGGTTTGTTGCTGTTGCAATACTTTTTCAGTTTAAAGAAAATGAGATACTGATGAATCACCAACAGGCCACTTGCATGGAAAGACCGCTGCTTCTTAAGACTTGTTTGAACAAAAAAAAAAATCAGAAGAGAGTTTTATGTATGTATTAAAATATGTATCATGTTATATTACAGTTGATGTTACTGCTTATTATGAATCTGTAAAAAACAGAGCAAGCCTGTTCTAGATAAGTCAGCAGTAATGTTTCATGATATTTGAACTGACATTTTGCAGGCACCACATCTTCAATTATATTAGCTATTTCAGTATCTTTTGAAAAATTTAAACATTTCCCCAAAATGTACTCCCTATATTGTGCATTGTATGACACAATGTTACTTTTTAAATTCTGGTAAAAATCTAAAAAAATGCAATCCTTTGTTAGGTAACACTATATGCTGCCTATAAACTTTCATGCCACCTGCATGAAACTGAGAGCAGAATTCATAATGACATAGACACTGCCTAATCTAGGGTAAATCTTTTACTCCCTTCTAGTGGGATCTTTATCAGCAATGACCCAGAATGACAACCAATCATTGGAACAAAAAGCTTGTATAGAGAGACTGAAACGTTCAGTGAGTCTGTCCTCCTCCCACCTGATGGCTACATTTCTATTCTTAAAATGTTTCCAACTGGGTGTTTGGACACATTATGCTTAAGGCTTACACAGATGCAGAGAAAGGGGAGGCATTGTATTTCCATTCTCTGTGTCTTTATGTTTCTGTCCTTAGAACTACATGGACAGAATCTTAGTGTGAATATCTGCAGCCCTAAGCAGTGCACTGTGATGCATCTTTCTTGCTGTTATCTGCACAGAGGAACGCAGAGTTTTTGCATCCCAATTATGTTTAGAATAATTTTTTTTCATAAACCCGACTGCTGTATACATACACCTACTTGTGTTCTTACCTTGACAAAATATATTTTATAAAACACTTTCAGTGCTGTAACAGAAAATTGTCATGAAGTTACCTCACAGTCTTTTATTTCAACATAATTCATACCTCTGATCTCTGCCTTCAAATAATGTTCTTCTATTATGAATTTGGTTTAGGATCTTTACTGTTTAATGTGTTGTGAAATCATCCTGAATTACATTGTAATGATTTGTTTTCTGTCTTGTAATTGTTATGTTAAGGTGAAATTGTGACTGACCATATATGAGACTAAGGAATGAATGAACAACTATATACCCTCTGTCCTTCAGTGCCAGCATAATGAACTTTAAAACATGGAAAAGAACATGGAGTGGCAAGTTATATTTTCACTTGGGGTGAGTAATTCTAGGGAGTATTAAAAGGACATGCATAGGGCATGTATGGAACTTTAATTCTGCTGTCTGTAATATGCCAAACAGGGCAATCCACAAGAGGGAAGATAAGCCATGTATTATAGAAGGCAGCAGTAAAATGACTTCCCCCTACAGCAAAGGGAAAGCAAAAAAAGAATTGCTTCTGTATGTCCCTGGGCTCATTCTAGCACAGGGCTAAGTTTAAAAGCTTGGTCTTACTCTCTTTGAGTAGAGTTTTAAATCTGTTTTAGCTGCTTTGCCCTTGGAGCGAATTAATAAATTTTTCTGATGGATATAGGATGTCCAAGAATCTCTCTGATGTGATTACTATGAACAGTAGTGAAATTTTGTCTCAATAGTTGTTTACAACAAATACAAATTAAATAAGGCAAATAAAAAATAAGAATAAAATTATTAAAAGAATGCAGAAACTAAAGTAAAGCAGAAATAACAAGCAAACAAAAAAACCCAGAATCAATAGACATGCTGATCTACTCAGTTTTATGATGGAACTTTGGGGGTATGGGCTGAATTTGGGCTATTTCATGTCTGTAGTTATAATGGAGAGATGATACAGACTACAGTAACTTATGGGGTTTATCTTATACGTATGAGAACCTCATAGTTATTATTACCAGAAACCATAATGAGTTATGTCACACTTCTCTTACATAGCCTCCAAAAATTGTAAGTCACTCTAAGCCATGAGCAATATCATTAACTCAGCACATTTTCAGTCTCAGAGGTTGTATCCAGATTTTGAGAATTTTTCTTATACTTCACCAGTGATGCATGAAAACTAGTAATGAATATGAAAATGTAAGGCTGATGCAAATACCCTGACCTACATAGCTCTCTCTACCTAGCCAAGAAAATATTTCTCTTTCTCTTCGTTTTAATTCAACCAAGGACTAAGTTGAACTCCAGAAGTTTACAAGATCTATTCTTAAAAGTGTACCTTTTTCAAGATGCAAGCCACTCTTTCTCAGTGGCTTTCATAAGACCTGAGTATTTTTCTGCAACTGAGAGATTGTCTTAATTCTTTCAGCAGCATGAATTTATGATCTAGACACTTGGAAATCTAAAAACCTTTGATCCCAGTGTACCCTACCTCTGGGTGGCCTTTTCTTTTCTATTTATTCTGCCTATAATATTTTTTAGACTACAGCTGAAGATCAAACTGGTATATTAAACTTCTTACATGGAGGTAACACTATATATTTAAATATAATTAAAACAGAATTTAGAATACTTATAAGGAATATGGGTTGACTCAATTTTCATTAACACTCACTGTACATTAGTGTATGTATTTAGTCTCATCAGCTAACTGCTAAAGAATAGCCTCAGTGGAATAATTCATGATTTACAAAGAAGTAAATGAAAGAAAGAAAGATGAGTTGTAATTTCAGCTTTTCTAAGGCAAATAACTAGAATTTCTCCTCACAACAATTACAAGTTTTTCAGTATAGCGGAAAGGAAATCTAAAGCTTATACAGAATTACACAGGTAGTTACTGTTACTGTTGTTTTATTCTTGTTGTGGGGGAGAGTGTATTAGGACATGATTTTACAGTCTAGTTACCAGTTCCTAGCTGTCCTTTGTTGGGTTGGGTTTTTTGTTTTTTTTTAGTTCAGTAATATAATTTAGAAAAACAAGAAATGCCAAATTATATAACCAAATCAGTACAAAACCTCCCTAGCACTTGAAAATATTCTTGTGTTATTTGAAATTTCTTGCCCTTCTCATTTTTATTCTGGTTGTGGTCATTTGTCCTACATTTCAAAGACCAAGAGCTTATGATTGGTTGCTTGCACTGTTATCAAGTACATTTCAAAGGATTAACATGATTTTAAAAAATGTATTGACAAAGGAATAAAAAAGTTCTATTTCAGCTCCTTCTCTGACAAAGGAATACATGACCCAGACAATGTACAGCTCAGAAGTGGGGCTTTTTGTTTCTAACGTGCCTTGCTGAGGCAAGGCAGACTGGCAAGCTAGTAAGTGTTCACAGAACAGGCCAAAAGGGTGGGTATCATTCACAGAGTGTCTGAAAAGGACCAGATATAATTTAATAAATCAGGTGCCAAGCATGGGCCATTTCTATCCAGCCTGCCATGTTTTCTCCAGAAGACAAGAGGGAGACCATCTGAGTTCAATTGCTGTGTGTTCTTGGCTCAGAATAATCCTTCAAGTTGTTCTTGTTTCTACTGAAAAACAAGTGAAGTCCTATCCCTCGGGGAGCAAGGATACTACAAGCTTTTATTGAGAAACCAGGGGCAAAATGTCCAAAAGTTTGGTCTGTTCTAATCAAGATTTGGGTTGCATTTTTGGTATTTATAAACTCTTAGGGAGGTAAGAGATTTCAGAAAAGATTATGTAGAGGCAAAAAAGAAAGTTAGTAATGTCGCTAGCTTAAAGAGAATGCATCTCTCTTAAGTCAATACATAGACTAGTTTAATGTATAGGACTAACTGACATTATTAGCAACAATGAGAATATTTCCCAAGAACCTTCAAGAAGTTTTTTAGAGTATAATCTAAAGGAAATGAGATGAGAAAATAATGTGCACGCTTGCAGTTCACAAATAAATTTGTTAATAAGACAGTAAATAGTTCAACAGGTAAAATTTAAATCCTGAGGAATCTGGAAAATCCAAGTAGATATTTATAAGACCAGATTCACTTGGTTTTTTAATCAAAATACATTTCTGACACACTTAATAGACTTTTTGTTTAAATGTAAGTAAATTTAACTATGGATAAGTATAAGAGAAGGAAAAATATCAAAGAAGGGTGATGTAGGTACATGTGAAAGGGGGCACTGTTCTGTTGACTAACTTTTAGAGAAGTATTAGATTTTTTGATTCAGAGTAAGTGTTAAATATTTGAATATGCACAATCTAGTTTCATCTAGTTGATGTTTATACACAGTACATTTTCTCTGTTTAAAAAAAGATAAATAATTCACTTTCCATGCTATAAACAATAAATCTAAAACAATCTATTTATCCCATTTTTATTGTTGTTAACTCTCTTACGCAAGACATCAGCAGAAGTAATGGAATTTTTATAGAGTTAGCAAACTTGGGTCATCTTGCTGGGTGAGAAGATATATACATACATATGAAGCTTGCCAAACCTGTGAGCCATGATGAAGGAGCTTAATTAAAGTTCGTGGACAAATTAAAAGTGAAAAAAATAGAACAGCAAGAAATGCATTAGTTAAGAAAACCTGTATCTTAAAAAGAGCAGACCCAAGGGTATCGGTACAGTAATAAGTAACAGCAGGGGTGACCATCAGACAGAAGATAAAATAGAGTAATATGGGGTAAGAGAGCAAGCTGTCCAGGTGTAAAGTTGTTATGAAGTCTGTGACTATGGCTCAAGAACAGCACTGAAGTGCTCGGTTGGAGCACTGGAGTTGTGTGTGAAAAGCTATCCTTCACCTGTGCCAAGGAAAGGTCCCATGAAAGTATCTGCTTGAACTCAGAATGATTTTTGTTTCTCTTTTTTACAGCAGTACTATAATTCTATGTTCTTGCATGCCTTTTCTTAGACTTTCAGTTCCATTTAATAAATAAAAAACAAGGTGTATATTTAATGCAAAACAAACAAGCGGTATTATGTTACGCAGAAGAGAATACATTTCTGAAACTCTGGGAGATTTTTCTTTAATGTTCATTAGACAATATGCTTTGCAGGATACTTTTATATTTTAGTCTTCACAAAAACTGCTCTGATTTGTATCTTCTAGATTCCCTACATTTACTTAAGAAATTTTTGACGGTTATCTCATTTTCTTAGGAGTTGGTGAGATTTTTTCCTGCTTCCCCCTAGCCCCAGCAGGTTGATAGAAACATAGAATTGTTTAGATTGGAAAAGACCTTTAAGATCATCAAGTTCAAACATTGACCTAGCACTGCCAAGTCCATTGCTAAGCCATGTCTCGAAGTACCACATCTACATGTCTCTTAAGTATCTTTAGGGATAGAGACTAAACCGCTTCCCTGGGCAGCCTATGCCAATTCTTGACAACTCTTTCAGTGGAGAGATTTTCCCTAACAGACCATCTAAACTTCCCCTGACACAACTTGAAATTAATTCTTTTTGTCCTATCCAGCAAGGTGAGCCAAGTTTGTTAGCTCTATAAAAATTCTATTGCTTGGAAGAGAGATTGATCTTCACCTCACTCTAACCTCCTTTCAGGTATTTGTAGAGAGCAATAAGGTCTCTCCTGAGCCTCCTTTTCTCCAGGCTAAACCACCCCAGCTCCCTCAGTGGCTCCTCCTAATGCTTGTGCTCCAGACCTTCTACCAGCTTTGTTGCCCTTCTCTGGACATGCTCCAGCATCTCAATGTCTTTCTTGTACTGAAGGGTCCAGAACTGTGCCAAGTACAGAAGAAAAATCACTGCCCTAGTCCTTCTGGCCACGCTATCTCTGATACAAATCAGGATGCCATTAGCACACTCCTGGTGTTGACCAACACCCCGAGGTCCTTTTCCCCTGGGCAGTTTTCCAGACACTGTTCCCCAAGCCTGTAGGGCTGCGTGGGCACCCAAGGCCAGGACCTGGCACTTGTCGTGAGTGACATGACTGTATTGACCCATTACTGTGGGTAGAATCCACAGATATTCACCATAATTTCTCTCTAGAGGAGAAATATATACTACTACATATTTGGGTCATTTAATTTTCGTGTGTATATATTTCTGTCTGTAATAGGTGGTTCATTAGAGATGTTTACACTGTTCCTGATGCTCATTGAGAGGAATCTCATGCTGTTTCATGCTAATGGAAAGCTGATGAAACTTTGCTGTTTCAAGCAATTAATATTAACAATTTTTTTTTTCCACTGTAGTTGTCATTCTGTTCTGTGGTGACAGCAGCTGTAGTGAGACTGTGGTAAAGGCAAAATAGGCAGTGGATCAGAAACTATTTTGTAGTCCCTATTAAATTCTTACCCTGAATACAACTGCTTTGTTTATGCACATAGATGGCTATGATTTAATACAAGATACAGAGGTTTTCAGAAATCACTTGAAATGGATATTAATCAAATCAGGACAAAAATTCATTTTTAACTGTGATACTTTTAATAAGCTGTTTGATTTTAGACAACTGGCCCTGTATCTAATTAAAATTGATTGTTAAGCTGATTTATGTAAAAATTATAATCAGCATGTGTCACATGTTTCTTTTCCTCACATTCTTCCATAATAGAGACTATACTGGAGAAGATAGTAAATGTCCCTCAATACTGCCTATAGACATTTTTCACTATTTTGTCTGATTCTTCTTTCACTTTTCTCCAATTCTAAAGCAGTTGAAAATCCAGCTATTACGATGGTGTAAGTATAACATCCTTGTCAGGATGTCCAAGAATCCCTCTTAATGTGTTATTTAACATTTTACTTCCTTATATAGCTAAAATAAAAACCACTAACATTGCAGATCTAAGAGAACTTATTTACTGGAGTTTTATTTTCTCATGGACAGCACAGAAATAAACTAATTTTTAAAGTTCATGTGACATTTATACCAAATAGGTATAAATGTGATTTCTTTTTCAATTTGTTCCTCAACCTTTTCCCCTCATTGCTTAAATCCAGTATTTATTCTAACCTTGAGCTTCTTGAGACCTGAAGCAGAAAGCTTCAAAGTGTTATAAAAACCATATCCTTTTTAAATCTAACTCATTTGAATGCAAGTTCCTTACAAGCTCAAAGAGTGTTGGTTGTTCTCATTGAAGTTTATAATGCCTTAGATATTCAAATCAGCTTTATGCCTTCCATTTGTTATGCAGATTTGCAAACTTTATATATCACATGGTTTATCTACATTAATACAGCTTTCACTAACAGGACTTACAGGAATAGATGTATACGCTAAAGATGCACATTTTCAGTACCTTGAATTATCATAAAAACATAAAAATAGTGTGTATTGCTCTAGTCTAATCAGACTCATTTTTATGTGGTTGTTGAAAGCCTTTTTACATTCCATTCTGTGTCTGGAGGTCTGTATAAAACCGATTGAGAAAAAAAACAAAGTGAAGACACCTGCTGGCTTATAACACAAATACTAAAATATCTTAGAGCCTGCTGAAAGGAGAATTGGAACAATATGTCATTACTGAAGGCTCACTTGCAAGTTCTAATGTATTATAAT
Source organism: Struthidea cinerea (assembly GCA_013397865.1). Classification (NCBI taxonomy): domain Eukaryota; kingdom Metazoa; phylum Chordata; class Aves; order Passeriformes; family Corcoracidae; genus Struthidea; species Struthidea cinerea. Next base: position 17,816 of record VZTI01004351.1, read on the forward strand.
GAAAACAGTATGACAAACCTAATGAGACAGTGAAGATTTGGGTAATTGTTCCTGCAATGTATGGTAACTTTTCCAGCCGTTATTGGCAAACATAAAACCTAATGAGATTTTATTAATTTAAATGCAGTACATCTGCAAAACATTTCCTTAGTTGCAGTCTCCTCTGCTAATCTCCCTTCCCACATGTACTTGATCCTTTTAAGTTAATTGTTCTGCATAGTACACTTTCTAAACAAAACATACAAAGCACTTACCATAAATGTGCATTAACTTATTTTGCCACGGCTTACTTTTTGTGGGTACACTTCCACATTGGTTGGATAGAATACAGCTTCTTTCCTCTCTGGGAAAATGTATTTTTACTTGGAATTTGATTAAGGCAGCATCTTCACATAGAGCCCAGTTTTGTCACTCTTCTTCACATTAGTTTTCCAGGAGTCCTATGGAAGCAATTCACATTTTGAAAGAGTAATATTTACTGTGACTGAATAAGGTCAATACAGTCATACTTTAGAACTTCAATTATTTTTCTTTATACCAGCTTGTTGATAACTAAAACATACATCATGTTTATTACCTGGCTTTTTATTTCCTCAGCTTAATAAAGCCAAAAAGTTTTAAGTAAGATTTCATAAATAATCTACCATCTGATGTAAAGTTTAATTGTGTACTTAACATTTCTAACTCTAACCAAGCATGAAAACATCAATAACTAAATTTTGCTAATATAATTTCTTTGAGCAACTACGGATTAAACTGTGTGTGTAACTGTGATCTCCATCAGTGTTTTCATTGAAATGTTGATCTCGGATCATTCTGTAAGTTTTGTTTTTGGATTCTGATATCTTCTCATGGCAACCTCATCAGTTCAATGTTTCTGAAAAAGAGGTCTTGTTTACTCCTTCCAGATCTCCCTTCTGCTGTATTTGAGCTATCAAAATGTTTCAGGTCCAGGAACTGAATGCTGTCTTTGATCTGCACTCCTTTACAGACACTTATATTTGGTCTATCTGTATTCTTTCTGCTTATTAGTCCTGAAAAAACACCATTTTAATGCAGTTATGTGTCTGACTAATTTTTTAAATGTTCAGATAATCTTTTTTAATGCTTGCTTTGATAATTTAAAATACCTGCAAATCTACACCTTCCTGGACATAATTTCAATTGGAATTAAACGAGGCAGCAGGGAAGGTGTTCTATGCTTACTATGTGATGACAAACACCATGTGATGACAATATCCTTTGATAGGTTCTTTTGTTTGGTTGGTTATTTAAGGAGAGTTTGGGATGGGGTTTGTTTGTTTTTCATATTTCTGTCATCTTCTGTCTAATTTTGGGGTTGCAGTTTCCTGGGAGTACAAACTGTCTCCCTGCCTCATGTTTGTTTTATGCATGTATTTAAATGATGTATGTGAATTCATCTGTCATAAATAACCCCAAATGTAGATATATAAATTAGTAATAGATATATAGGTAAATGTGTCTATATATCCCAAAGTAGATATATGTCAGTTATGCTGTGTACTCAATTGAAAAGAATAGGTACCTCATTAGAGAGGCATCTAGGAAAGATCAGATAGATGAGTTGCCTTCTGAAACCACTATTTCTCTCCACTACTTATAAAAGCAGCCAATAGCAGCTAGACCTTGATATTCCATTTCATATCTATCTATTTATATTTCCAGTGTGATGAATCCCAAACATGACATTACAGAAAGCTTCACTCTCTTCCTTCTCTTTGTAGTTGTATGCAGTTAATTTATTTCTGTAACCAAAGAAATATCTTTCAAGTAAATTAATTTCATCTTTTAGTATACAATCTTTCTTTAGAAAGTGTAAAAACAAGTCTTATTTTAATTATTTTCATGGAAAACAAATATATACAAAAGTGTTGCCCTTGCCATAATGACTAATTTGTTACTTGGTGACTGAGAATTAAATGCACTTCAGCAGTGCTGATTTCTGGTTCATTTTCTCTGTTGTATTTAGTGCTGGATCTTTTTCAAGTTACAATGTCATAAAAGGATGACAAGAAAAGTCTTGACTTTGCAGTCTCGGATGAAAGAGCATTTCTGGATGAAGGTACCCATAACACACTGCCAAACCACGGCACAAAAAGCAATAGAGCTGTCATGAAGTTCAAAAATTATATTGTCTCTGCTAGAATAACTGGGAAGAGATCATATTCACTTTTCCCCTGAGTTTTGCAGGTCATTTTGGATTTATAGCATGGCTTTTTATTATAGTTTGTAGAACTTTTAGGGACTGTAGTCATTTTTATCGATTATTCTTTCACTTGGTCAGAAAGTCCTGCACCACGATATCACAAAATGTGACAAAATTAATTAAAATATTTCTCTTAATAGTGCATCATACTTTTCATGCCCTTGACACATATTCTAAGAGGCGGAACACAGACAGGACTCAAAGCCAAAGTGAGTTGCAGACTTAGAAAGCACACAGCACGTGGGTGTACAGGAGGCACTAACAGGAGAGATCTTTCTTGTAGCCTAATCCTTGTTGGAACTATACCTGGCCATAGCTAGACTCTGATCTGAACCCTTCACTCATCTGGTAAAACTATGGGAAATAAACTGTTCTGCTCCAGTTTACACATTCTCTAAGCCTACATGAAAATCAGAATTTCTACAAAGTGTCTGACTTTCCTAAGTAGGAATAATTTGAACTCTGCAGTTGGAATTGAGAATGTTTGGGGATATGACAAAGGGTGAGACCAGGGAGTGTCTTTCTACCTATGCTACTAATAGCCATAACTGCAAAGGATTATACAGACTAGTAATTTACTGCTGTCAGGAACTTCCTAATAGAGATGAGAGCATCTGAAGAGGGATACACTACTAAAACTCTCTCAACCAAAGTGCACAAATGCAACCATCTTTTTTTTGGTAGCAATTTTTTCATTTTCATTTTTGTTTGAGTGTTAAGGTAAAATGCTGCATATTTTTACAATAATTAGATCAATGCATTTTTTGTAGTAATGATTCTCCTTAGTTCGAGCAGCACTACATATATCTGAAAAGACATCTTTAGGCAAAAAACTCCAGTAGGAGCTCCTATGCATAACTTCCTAGTGAACTACTCTGGATAACTCAGTTTGTAATCTTGCACCATTTGTATGACTGCATGCAGCCAAATGCAGGGAGAGGACTGTCTGCCTTTAGCAAGCCCCTGTAGACTAATTGTAAAGTTTATTAAATAACCAGTAGGAAAAAAATTTAAAAAAAAGAGAGTCTGCCAGGCAGGACAACAGCCAAGGGAGACTTTAATCAGCAACCGGCAGCCTCCTTTTTACCCCAAAGACTGCATAAATGAGAAAGGTTTTGGAGGCCTGCCAGGGAACAGGAGTGCTGAGGTTAGTAGAAGCATGACAGTTTTCATTTTTGTCAATCCCTCCCCCTCATAGATTCATAAGATTTCCCTCCTATATTATGCAACATTTATTATTATTATCATTATTATTGTTGTTGTTGTTGTTGTTGTTGCTATTATTGTTATTATCATAGAATATCTAGAGTTGGAAGGGACCCCCAAGGATCATCAAAAAATCATCATTATTATTATTAATAATAATTATTATTATTATTTTACTACATAATGGATAGTAGTTGTAAGTCATGCCCAAAATGTTTGATTCCCAAAATCTGAAAGAATTGAAAACAGAAGAGATTCCCAAGAAAATATATTCTTTTTGGAATCTATGGAAAATACTGTTGTTACTTCCAGAGCACCATTTTAGTTGCTTTTGGTAGAGATTTGTGGCGATCTTAAAGCAAGACCAAATTCATTTTTATATTAGGTTTTTCAAGGCTTTTTTCACCAATACACCACTCTCATTTCTGCCTTCATTTTAAAAGGCAGCTCTCATAGTCCCCTTCACCTGAGAGATTAATTTTACTTTCCTATGATTCTTCCTGTGCCTTGGCTGTACACTGTGTTATATAATGTTTAGTGTTTTAATAATAGTGTCTGTACCCATGCTTTTGCATGGCTGAATGTTAACATCTAGTTAACACTGTCCCAAGCCTTAACGCAGCCTGTCTTCACTGTATTCATGATTGCAAGCATGGGGTTCAGCCTGTTTTAACTCACTGTTTTAACTTTCCAATGAGGGAAATCCCAACAGACTAGAAACAGGTGCTGCAAAATGTCCTATACCTATACATATATATGGGCTAGATGTGAACAGACAACCCTATTTTTCCTCTCCACCAGCCATGCCAAGCCAGCTGCCCAGCAAGTGACAAATGTACACCTATGCAAGTCAGGCTGAATATGGCCATTGTCTGACTTCACCTATTTGCATCTAAAAGTGGTAAAAGTAGTCCCAGTGGCAATCAGTTAGTAGAGGGATTGCAGGTGAGATGATCTTAAGTGCATAATAAATGCAATTTGTCTCTAAGCTCTTTATTTTATCTCATAGATATCACCATCACTTACATAATGGGTGGATGATAGTATATCTCTTAGTGTAACTTTATTTTAAACACTAGGGATGCAGTGATTCTACTGTACTCTGATTTTTGACTGTATTTGTAGTAGAGAGATCAGATATATTTAACAACTGGTTTGGTTAGTTTTTTCTTTCCTTTCTAGATTTTAGTAAGCATTTTGGCCAAGAGATTGGTATCTGGTTCTTATTAAAATCCTCATTCATGTACATGTTGTTATAAACTGCTGAATGCAAAGGACTGTGTATTTTCTCCAATTCAGGCAACATTCTGAGTGTTATATATTGTCTCTTTGTCTCTCTGTCTCTCACGGCCGGCACGGGGATGAGACCCCGGGCGGCGCAGGAGGGCAGATTTTAGACTAGACTTTAAAAGCCGGCTATGCTACCTGTGGTTCTCCTTTATCTGGCCGTTGGATCCCTCTAGGGCGTGCAGCACATCCACGGGGTTTGGTTTGGACCCTCGGGACCCCAGAAGTAAAGGAAGGCGAGAACCCGAG
>VZTI01004351.1:22831-41069 GCA_013397865.1 Struthidea cinerea
GAATCTCGGCCCCCCCGGGTCCCGGGGACGGGGGGGCGGGGCTTACAGCAACAGCCAATGGGGAGGGAGAGAACCCGGGGCTAACCCGACACTCTGGCACGGCGGGGGGAAGGGAGAAATCATATACATTTGTATAGGGATATCATACACCCGAGGGGAACTGGGGAGAACCAATACATATTTGTATACAGATACCATACACCGGGGGGGTTCTCTCAGGCGCAGGTCTGTCCCCCCAAACCCTGGGCTGGCAGGTTTGCCAGGACACCCCAACAATATATATGCTTTTCTGTACGTGTCCCCATTTTGTGTCAATCTAATTAAATTATATGTCTATATTTCACATTGTGTTGTAATATCACACAAGCCTGGTTTACCTTTTAAGCAAAATCCCCACTGGCAAAATCTGTAAAGCACAACCTTACCTCTATGTACCATATATTCTAGTTTAACATGGGAACTTTTGTAGCTCTTATTACTTAAAAATATGACCTTTATTAGAAAGTAATTTACTTTTCTCCTTAACAGGAATGACCTACCAAATGAAGAGCAGATGAACACATGATACAAACCAAGACTTCAAAAGGGAAACTAAATTTTCTATCCATTTACTATGAGGCATGTCATACCTAATTCACATGGTGTTTTTATAGTTGTAGAATAATGTGCAATAAATTAATAGTTTAAACACCACTCTATTCCAGAATAACCAATCAAAAATGACAGTTGATTATTTCTTCTTTTAGATGAGAATTTACCCACTGTTTAATTGATTTTAATATTTTTCAAAAGGTGATTTGAAAGTCATGTGTTTAAAGAAAGCTAGTATATTTTTTATATACCTTCAAAGGTAGTATATTTTTTAAAGTACGTACAGAAGGGTGACTGATTTTGGCTGCTAAAATCAATCTCTTCCCTTCTTCCTAGCATAATGTGAGAAAATCCTCAATTTCAAATTCACAGCCAGCAAATACACCGATAAAATTAGGAGGAGTTTCCAAGAAGTTTCAGTTTTAAAAGTTTGCAAATATTTTCCTGTTGACTACAACTTCTGAACTTCAGTTGACATATTTCTTTTGAATGCAGTAGTGAATGCCTGCTATACTATGAAGAAAAATAGGTGAAAAACTCCCTTGGGTCCTATGATTGTAGAACTCAGGTACTATAACTAGCAAGAAACAGATGGCTCCACAGCACAGAAGCATTTTAAAATAAACATTAATACAAGTTGGGATAAAATTCTTATTAGGAATGCAGTTTTAATCATGTTAACTGTTGTTGACATTGGTACTTAAAACTGTTTCATAGATCCTAATGAAAAGAAAAAAATCTAATTAATGTGAGATATGATGAATGTATGCCATTAACTGTATTATTTACAGTAAATAGTCATCTCCTGAAAAAATGAATATTATTTTGGTTTCATGAAACATAGCCTATAAATATTTTTAATTACTTTCATGATAGTTTCAGTCTGCTTGTTACTAATGTCTAGTCATTTACTTGTTCTCAAATATGTTTGCTGATTTATAGATCATACTAACCTCAAGTATCTTCTGTAAGGAAAGCTGAGATTCTTTGGCTATGTAATCATAAGTGTTTAACTGACCATTAAAAAAGGCAGCCATTTCTTTATAGTCAACTTGACTAGACACAGAACACCAGATTTTTTTATAAGTATATTCTAATAACTATGCTTCAGTACTGAAGTGTAATACTATAAGGGATGCCATCAAGGCACCACCTAGAAGGTCAGCTTTAAAATAATCTTTCAGTCTGTTGTTTTCTCTGGGTAAGCAGCTTTGTCACAAATTCACAAATGCCACAGGAAATGTATTAATCTGTCTCTTTTCATAGGCTGTGAAACCTAAGATTACATTTTGAAGAATGCATTGCTTCTTAGATTTTTTTGTCATTCTATCTACAAAAATAATATCTAACCTGATTGTATCATTGAGATGATATTTGAATTCCCAAGTACTGTTTTCAAACCTGTATTTTAGTTTACACATATCCAACAGAACAATGGCAAATAATTAAAAAAAAATGTCCAGACTCACCTGTCTAATAAATAAATTTATTTATTTAATAAATACAATTAAACTCATCAGTCTGAAGTTTAGAGCTGGACAATAAGAAGAGAATAAATCTTTTCTTCTCAATGGAAGATATTGGTATATTTGTGTGTTTCATGTGCCAGGGGAGGTTTAGCTTTGATATTAGGAAAAATTTATTCATGGGAAGAGTTGTAAAACATTGGAACAGACTGTCCAGGGAAGTGGTGGAGTTGCTACCCCTGAAATTGTTCAAAAAACATGTGTGGATATGGCACTTGGAGACATGGTTTAGTGTTGAACATGGTGGTGGTGCTGGGTTGACAGTTGGATGTGATAATCTTGAAGGTCTTTTCCAACCTTAACAATTCTATGATTCAATGATTAATTTAGCTCCTGCTACCTTTGCATGTGCCACTCAATTCATGTTCTGTTTTATTCTGTATTGAGTCACATGTACTTGAATTCAGTGAACACCTGTTAATAAGGACAGTACTGATTTCTGTTGGCAGTTCAGTATCCAGAGCGCAAGAGCCATACTTCCATGATACATCCATACCGAGAGGAAAAATGCTTGAGTGTGCGTGATCGTTCAGTGTGCCTGACTTCAGTATAACTGCATTCTTTAATTCTGTCTTGGGACAGATTAGTCACTTGGGCTGTCAGCTCACCCATGACTTTAAAACTTCAAAGCAGTCAATAGGGAGGCTACCTTTGAGCTGTGGGATTTGAAACACCAGACAACCGGAAACCAGTGTGCCAGACTCAGAAAAATAATTAGATATTTCAGTTTTAGAGAATCACTGTTATCTGGCAGACTCATTTTGCCAGAAAATTCCTTCACTCTGCGGACATGAGTCCTCTTCATCTGAGTACATGCTGATGTCCACAATATAGATGTCCAAATTTCAGCTAGTCCTGTTAGATACCTTTATATTTAAAAGATGCCTTTAGGGCATGGTTCATCTCATCTTAGAGTAGACACAGACATTCAGTCAGATAAATTAGGCTCTTGAAATACTTATTGCTCTCCATTGACTAGAAAATGACCCTGTAATGACTAGCTAGAATGTAAAAGTCTGTGTTGCAGGTGTCTACATTTAGATGAAATTAATTTCTTCCCAAGGATGGCTTTCAGCTTCCTCATCACAGTGCCATGTGTGATTTCTTTTTTTTGCTGAGGCACCTCACAGTGCTGTTAGATATGAAAGAGAATGACCTAAAAAATGGCCTTATGGAACCTATGTTTAAGTGACTGAATTCCTCCCCAAAATCTTGAATCAGCTACTTAAACATCTAGATGGATTTATAGTCTGTAAGGAGTAAAGGGAAATTGAATTTTACACAACCATTCAGAAACAGGAACAATTCTGAAAGCCAGGAAAATTCTAGCATGCGAACTATCTTTGTCATCTGTCAAATGGCATAACTTTTTACAAATCCAAAGCTAAAGACATTCTGGAGCTACCTTTTAATCTACAAAATAAAAGAGGGTTTGTATATGTAAGAGGGTTTGTATATATTATCTCAAGACAGTTGAGAAGGTATAACAAGACTACTTACAGGTTTTTCTCAAATTTCACACAAAAATATTTTAGTTACCTATTCCTCTGTAATTTAAGACCTTTGCATCTGATATTACCTTGGAACCCAAAAAACATTTCATGCCATTTACTTTATAGTAAATGCAAAGTACACCTTAGTCCTCTCCGTTATAGAATCATATAGAATGGTTGGGATTGAACGAGACCTTAAAATCATCTTGATCCAACCATCCTGCCATGCATGGACAGGGACAATTTTCAGTAGACCAGGTTGCTCAGAGCTCCATCCAGTCTGGCCTTGAACATTTCCAACGATGGGGCACTCACAACTTCTTTGGGAAACCTGTTCCAGTGCCTCACCAATCTCATAGAAAAGAATATTCTTCTAAAATCTAACCTAAATCTCCCCTCTTTAATTTTAAAACCATTCCTCATTGTCTTATCACTCACTTCCTATGCAAAAATTCCCTCTCCAGCCTTCTTCTAGACCACTTTGGGTACTGGAAGGCTGCTATAAGGTGTCCCAGGATCCTTCTCTTCTCCAGACTGAACAGCCCCAATTGTCTCACCTTGTCTTCATGTTTTTGCCATCATTCGTGGCCCAGAGCTGGACACAAAATTACTGATTGGGTCTCAGATGGGCAGAGTATGGTGGGAGAATCATCTCCCTTGACCTGCTGTCCACACCAATTTTGATGCAGCCCAGGATGCAGTTGGCCTCCAGGGCTGTGAAAACATACTGTTGGATTATGTCATCCATGAGAACCCCAGCTCCTTCTCCCCAGGGCTGCTCTCAATGAGTTCTTCTCCCAGTCTGTACTCATGTCTGGGATTGGCCTGACACAGGTACTGCAGCTTGCATTTTGCCTTATTAAGCCTGTCAAGCTTGTCCATGTCCCTCTGGATGGCATCCCTGCCTTCTGTTGCATCAACAGCACCACTCAGCTTCATGCCATCTACTAACTTGCACTCAGTCTCACTGATAAAGATATTAAAGAGCACTGGTCCCAAAACAAAGCCTTGAGGGACACCACCCATCACTGGTCACCACCTAGACATAGAGCCATTAAACATGACACTCTGGCTGGATCCAGACAGCCAACTCCAGTCCACGCTTCCAATCCATGTCTCTCCAATTTGGAGATAAATATGTTGTTAAGCACCATGTTGAAGGCCTAATAGAAGTCAAGGTAGATGACATTGGTCACTCTTCCCTTGTCAACTGTAGATGAGTGTTGGAAGGGAAGAACAAATACAAGGACAAACACAGGTTGAAAAGGCAAGTACAAGAAATTACCTAGTTGAAAAACAGAATAAAATCAGGAATCAAATGGGAAAACCCTTTCTGAAATGTATAACACCAAATTTGAACAAAAAACTACTCCAAGTAGCAACAAAACAGAAACTTGAGGGGGAAAAAAGCCAGGTGAGAAGAAACTTCAAGAGATGTAGAGCAGATAAGAAGCTGTTGGGAATAGGAAAGGCTGGGACTGCCCAGGAAACATAACTAAGAGATGAGCAAGGGTATTGCAGAGATGACGGTCAACTTTTCAAAAGTTTCTTCTTTTCTGTAAAAGTAAATAAAACCAGTATGAATCCAGGTGCTAGAATTTCAAAATCAAAGTGAGCTTGTTTTTTAATTAAGAAAGTAATGCACACATGCCCATCTGTCTTACAGGAACATTATATGTAACTGTCTTACATTTGCGAAGTTGAATAGTAAAATTTAGGGAAATGCCATAAAAAACCTTCACTAATTCAACACAGAGACACAATGAACAGTATTTCTAACTACATGATACAGTTTCAAAGCTAATATAGTTATTACTATTGAAAACTTTCATTAGATTCAATGGCATAGGTAGAAAAACAGATGAAACTTTGGAAATGCATGTACTGAGTTTGTTGTTCTTCTTACTTGAACACATTTTAATTTTTTCATTGTAGATTAACCCAAGAAACACAAAGATGTTCTCACAGTCTAAGCAAATAAATACTGCTCCAGACAACTGGATCCTTTCACTCTCTCTAATTCATGTCTTCTGAGTGATAAAGACAAATCACTTATATCAATGTTTTAATGTTTTACCACGAATTATGTAATCTCGCTTTCCAGAGTGGTGGACTTCTGAGTTGGTGTTTTTCTTATTTGCAAAAATGTAGATGGCCTAGAATTTTGACTGAGACGATAGGAAATGAACTTTAAATACACCATGTACCACATGATCTTCAAAACCTGGCATTTTAGGTGAAAAAATAAGAAAAAAAATATTTTAAACTTTTTCTATATACTTCTGTTTTTATTCACAAAGCGTGAAAGCAAACATTAATGTGCCATCATTACAACTTCACAGTAAAGCTTAGATGAAAATTTATAATACTACCTTCAGAGCAAAATATGTAGCAAGAAATTTCTACTTAGGACCACACGTTGAATGATGTAGGGAAGGACAATATTGAGTAGGTGCTAATAAATGAATGCCATCTGTTATCTGCATTAAATGAGGAAAGGCTCAATTAAAAAGTAGTAGTTGGTTGCATAATTAAGGTCTGTTGCAAGTTATGTTTATGACAGGAAGAGAAGAGATTTAAGGTATGGTAGACCCTTAACTGCTGGCATTCCTTAATTTTCAGGGGTTCACAATATCAATACTACGCTATTAACAAAATCTCTGTGTGTAATGATCGAAACATACAGAAGTGTTTCTTTGATTTGAAAGAAAATCATAGTACTGAGTATTCTACAGATGCATTTTGTAGAAATACTGCTATGGCATGTCTTTGAATTGGGAAAAATATACTGCCAGGAAAAAAAATGTTCTTGAAATAACTTTATAAATATGTGTGTATGCATATGTTACATTCATATCATATATATATATATGCATATATATATGTAATTGTATATTATTCCAGATAATTATGTTATTGTAATTAATATCCATTGACAATTATATATAATCCTGTATAGCAATGTTAAATTTTAAAACCTTAAAACCCATACAGAGACACTCTTTCATGGGTGCTATATTCCCCTTTGAACCAGAAAAATATAGACTGGGAATTGTGCACAGTCTTTGCCACAGTGACAGTTATATTTACAACTTTTCAAAATTATGGGTTCCTGCACTGTACAAAAGAATTAAAGACACTAGAAAAGAAAGTATCATCTTTAGCTATTATTCACAATGATTTGGGGATGTGATAATTAGACTCACTCTCTGCCTTTTTTCTCCACCATTGGCTGAAGACCAGTCTTGAAAGTGATTACATCTAGGTAGAGAAAACAAGAGAAAATTTAAAGAGGTCAGTCAGCCTCAGTAGAAAGAAGCACACATAAGTTGGGAAGGTTATAAGGGTAGAAACCACTGACAAACTGTTGTAGTCTACACTATCAAGAAGAAGCAATTTTTCTCCCAACAAAAAAGAGAGATGATTTTCCATGATTTCTAATGATTAAAAGGGAAGGCCTGTACAGAAATTTTCACACAAAGTTTTCATGTGTTTTTCTAAAGAAAGGGTCCCTTTGACTCCCAAAAAACTGATACAAAATTTGGCATATTTTTCTGATACAAGTTTGAGCTCATAGCTTTGAGGAATGTAGAACATGTAATATATCTTTCCTCTGTGTGTTTGCTAAATAGCCTGTCCACAGACACTTCCAGCTAATAAGGTACATTCTTGTCTTGTCTCCTTTCAGTGATTCATGCAGAAAACCTTTTAGAAAACCTCTGTTGCAAAGAAATTATGTTTTTTTTCTTAAATTTACATAGTTAGTCAAATGTCAGATTGAATATTCTCAATTGCTATGGGGTGAATTTTAATTATTTCAGTAAGTTTCCACAGATCATTTCTGCAGATAATACCAGGTAATAAGAATTTGTGAACATTCAAATGTGTTTCTTTATAACAAGAAAAGTAACTCTAGAAAAATATGAAATTCAATTTTTTATGTAGAATATTATTAGAACTGACATAAACAAATATGAAGAGAAAGGGAATGGTGTGGTTATCTGCTTCCTTCATTCATCTTGACTGCAGTAATATTCTGGAACAGTTCAGCTCTGCAAGCCTGAAACTCTACAAAATTCCCTGCATAACAGGGATGGAGAGAGAGAACAGCAGTCAGGTGCATTATTTATGTTGTGTTCTTAAGAACAGGATTTTTTCCATATCCCAGCTTAGAATAAAGCACTGAATGGAAATGGAACCGTATCGGTGAAATTCTGTGCAATGTGCTCCAGGATGACCCTGCCTGAGCAGGGAGGTTGGACCAGAACCTCTCCCTGTGATCCCTTCCAACCTTACCCATTCTGTGACTGCGATTCTGTGATTCTGTGAAATACTTGAAACTGCAAGACTTTTCCACCTTCCTCTTTAGGGTTATGTTGGTTTATTTATTTGTGTGTGACAGGACCATCCTGTGCCTACCTTAGAATGAAGCATAATTGAAGAAGATGGTGGGGGGGAGGGGGAAGTTTCCTAGAAACTTTTTTCAAACCTTTCTGATTAGCAGAGCTGAAAATGTAAGTATAATTTCAATTTAGGATACGTTAATTTGACATCTTTTAAATAAGCAGCTAATCTGTTGCCTATTTGCTAGAGTACTGCAGCCAAGTGTTCCTTTCACAGCCTAAGAGAACACACACATTTGTTTAAAACGTTTGCTAATTAATTATTTATGTTGAATGAAAGATGCATATTATCTCTTGAAATATTCTTTTCATGTTTTCAGAAACAGTAAGGAAAAAAGGAAACCAGGAGGGAAAACCAGGAAGTATCTCTCCTTGTATTTCTATATTTACTCCTTAGTCCTCAAACTGTCAGTAATGTAATGACCAAAGGTTGGAAAAAGACATCAAGCTACATGGACATTTATTTTGATCCACTATACACATAATATATATATATATATACACACACATATAGTGATGCAATGATAAAGTTTGAGTTTTCACTGATACAGTTTGAGTTATCAACAATACTGTCATGTGCTTTACAGTATTGAGATGCATGTTAGATTTTACTTCTATATTTTTAATGAAAAGTGGTTTTTATGTGAAGCACACCAAATATTGCAGAATCCCATTTAGTATAAGACAGCATAAAGCACAATAAAACTAGCAGTTTTGGTGCAAATCACTTGATTTGTATCAGAGGTAATTCAGACAACTGTGCTCTTGTCTTATCCTGGTTGTATAGAATTTCTTCACAAAATACATACTAATAAATATAAACTATCAAAGTTCTAAGAAATTACCATATATGTGAAAAAATTTTGGAACTTACATGAAAGATCAAATCCTCAGCTGGTATACACTGAAGTTGTTTCTTTGCAATGATTTTTAATTTATAACAAAATATATGGTTTTGCAGACAGACAGGTTGGCTGATACAGCTTTGTTGAGTTAGTGTGTTTATGCTAGTCCTACATTCTTGCAATTAATTCCTACTTCTAAAAAAATTTCTGATTCATTCTGCTATAATGAGTGAATAAAATATTTTGTGTCACTAGATGAAGGAAGTAAATATTCAAGATTTTTTACTGTAGGCTTTTCACCACAGTGTAAGTCAGTACTTGTTAAGTGTTCGCATTAAGAGATCTGTCACTATTAGCTTCTGTAAATTTATGGTAGGTACACTTAGTACATATAAGATCGGTTATGTGACATTCATGATGTTGAATATTGAACATGAAGTGAAGCAACAAATGTAGGCCACAAGAGTTACAAGAAAATAATTTCTGGTAATCTATTTCTTTGAGCTATGAGATTAAGATTATAATTTTCATGACATATTGGAGGCTTTACCAGTCTTTTTTGGACAATGGAGAGTTAAAAATAGGCACATGTTTTTGCATTTTTTAAAAAATCTGTGTACATCTCAGGGTGACAGATATGCTTATATTCTGCAGAAATGTGCTTCTGAGTGACAGGAGCCTTGAAATGTTGTTTATGTGTTTAGCTCTGAATATCAAGGACATGATTTAGTAGGAAGCCATCATGTTAACACCATTAATAGCATTTTTACTGACATTTATAATCCAATACTGAACAAGACCATTTACCTTTAAAACAGACTGTACAGAGTTTCCACAACTAAGTCACTAGTTTTTCATACGCTATTAAAAGTTAAAAGTTTCTTATTAAAACAGTCATCTCCTAGTAAAGAAATACATTAATTGATGAGTTCTGTATAGTAAACATGAAAGCATATACTTTTTTGTTGTTGTTGTCATTGCCAGAAATTCTGCTTGCTTTCTCTATTATTAAAATGAATGTCAACACAGAGGAAAGTATGTTCCTGCTGTCACAGGATGTATGCTCAGACTGCATCTGAACATTGTTTTTCAGGGAGAAGTGTTCAATGATTTGATCACCTGTCAGACATGTCTCTGTGAAATGTCTTGCAGAGCCTTCAGTTCTCTTTCTCTTGCCATCTGTGTAGCAAAGAACAAAGCTCCTTTTCCTATAAGCTATGCTGGCATAGAAAAAAATCACAGGCATCCATTTGGGGCTTTTGTTGTCCAGGTGGAATTCTTGTTTCTTCCACAGAAACAGAGAAAATCAGTATCACAATTTTTTTTCCTGTGTGTTTTCAAGCCAATAGCTAATAATGTATTTCTATAATCTGCCATGCATCTTCTCTCTGTCTTTTTGTTTTCTTAAGAGTTTTCAGAATTCTTTCACAGACATATCACTACATTAGCATATAATGCATGTTTCTACAATGTAATGTTATACATTAAATCACTAAAGATGAATATTCCAATAGTTCTTAAAATAGTGATTATTAGTTTAATTCTTTCAGCAGAATAGGTTTTTTTATTTTAAAATTAGCAATGACATCCATTCTTGCTGGGTCAAATCATAATATCCTACTGTTACTCATCCTGATGCTCCACGCGCCTGTATCATATTGCAGCCTGGTCAGCTTCCTGGCCAGAAGAACATACTTTAACTGTATCCTCTTGCAGTTTACAAAGATGTCTCATATCCTCTATATCAAGAGCAAAAAACCCCATGTTTTTGCCAATGAAGCAAAAATTCTATGGGGTTGTAAAATCCTATACTTGCTCTTACAGTACTAAAGGCTGTCTTGTTACTTTGTTAATATTAATCATAGAATAACTTTAAATTTGCTTCAAATCAGATGCAAAAGGGATATAGATCTTGACCAGAACATTATCTAAGTCCGTGGGCAAAGGATAACAGACTCTCTTTGCTGAAATTCTTTTATACAATCCATGATTTAATAACCATATTCTGAAAATTTTAGTGACTGCTACATAGGCCAGACCTCTTGACCATCAAGGGCTTTTACAACAGTGTCTCTTTTTCAAAATCTTCACTAGTCTGTACAAAGTAGGTTGATCCTGCCAAATATTGAGAGTAAACAAAACTGAAACAGGACATGGAGACATTTTATTTTTGCGGGGGAAAGGAAATGCAACTGCCTGGGAGGTTGAAGTGTCTCCAGGATTAGGGTGAAAGAGAGAGTTCATAGAGAACTAGTCATGTGCTTTATTGCCTTTTTTCTGTCAGCCATAGACATACTGATGTTTAGAGATCTTTTTGTGGAATTCTCTGCTTTTAACATAGGATGTTATACCGAATACCATAAACCTACATTTTCTGAATAGAGAACCCTTCAGGATTTTCAAACAGAAAATCAACATCCCAATAGACTTCTTTTTATTTAAATAGACTTATTAAAAATTTAAAACAGATGAAAATAGTTTCAATGAAATAAATAAATAATTAAGGCAAATCTGTATGCTTGTCAGAAACTCCATATTAAGAACTAAGAGAAGGTAGACAGGTTTCTGACATATCTGTCGTTTTTTTTATACCTAAAGGTAAAGTTATTTTTTTATGCTTGATATTCTTTTCAAGTTTACCTGATCAAACCACAAACTAAAAAATGTTGCCAGATAACTTACACTGGTAATAATCATAACCTTTAATCACAGTTAAAAAGAATAATACAATGCTGTTGGTTTGGTTTTTTTTTAAAGTGGGCTTGCTAGAAGAGGCAAGTTATCATGCTTCAAGCAATTTTAAACACTGATTTGACTGTGAAATACAATAACAGATTGCACTTTGAAAACTGGTCACTAGCAGTGCGTTGTCAGCAGGCCTAGACAGTAATCCCTGAGTGTTGTAAGACTGCTGCCATTAATAACTGAGCTTGTTAGTTGAAAGCTGGCAAAGACTCGAGTGTTTAAGAGGATTACTGCTATAAATCATATTAATTTTTTTTTAAACATTCAAGGTCTTATTCATTAAGGGCTTTTGCAACAGGAACAGCTACACTAGGATATGATTCTGTTTTGATAAATGACTAGGACTTTGATTTTGCAAATGCTTGCAGTGGGCTCTTTGAAGAGTACTTAAAGGAATCAGTTATTCAATTTCTTTATGTGAGGTCCATTTTCCTTGTAGGAAGTTGACACACTAGTCAGCCATCCTCAAGCAATGAGGAAATTGCATGAATTGAGATTCCATAAGTTAGAGATCTTGGCAAGAGATCTTCAAGCACTGTGCTTGTTAGGTACTGGTATATGTAATTCTACTTTAGGCAGTGTACTTTCATCCATAGCAGCAGCATTATTTTAGATCTGGCCTTAATAGAATAAGACCATGAGGAGTTAGAAGGATGATCAAAGGGCTGGAGAATCTACCCTATGAGGAAATGTCGAAGAATCATAGAATCATGGAGTGGTTTGGGTTCGAAGGGACCTTAAAGATCATCTTTAAGGGACAGATTTCACTGAACAAGGTTTATGTGTCCACAACTTCTCTGGGCAACCTGTTCAAGTGCCTCATTGCCATCACAGTAAATATTTTCTTCCTAATATCTAATCTGAATCTTCCATTTTTAGGTTAAAACCATTAACTTTCTTTTCTCCCCGGAGAAGAGAAGGCACACAGTACAGTATTCCAGTACATAAAGGTTAGCTACAGAGAAAATGGAGGCTCTCTCTTCACAGGGAATGACATGGAAAAGACAATGAAATACAAGTTGCATTGAGAGAGCTTTCATCTCAATACAATAAAGAATTTTTTTACAATGAAAACCATCAATGAGGAACAACCTTCCCAGGGACACAGTGGATACACCATCCCTGGGGGTTTTCAAGCTGCAATTAAACAGTTTGCTTACTAATCCCTTCTAGGATTTTTTTTTTTCCCCCTATGAAAGATTGGATCAGATGATCAGGTGTAGACTTTTACCTTCAAATTTCTTACCCCTTGTGCTATGAACCCTTTTGGCATGCATTTTTCAAGGTGAGAAGAAAATATTTTTATGGTCTTCCTGTATTCAATGTATTTTCATAGAGTGAATAACATGTAGAGTACTAGAAACTGTGTTTTAGGTACTCCCAACCAGTGCTTAACAATAAGCTATTGAAGTTCTGTGATCTTCTAAGAAAATTGTAAGTGAATTTTTCTCTAGGTACCTTACCTATCCAAGAGAGATAACCAATGGATAGTGACATGTAATTGCTTGGCTTGACCATTTCTCTACTGCACATCAGCAAGACAAATGGAGGGTACTGTAATCTGGAAATGAATTAAATATGAAATGAAGGAGAAATGAAATGTAATTGATAAATGAAGCCTAACAGAAGAAATTCTGAATTTTATTCTGCCTTAAGTGTGAATTTCAGTCTTTGATTTTCAGGGCTTCTATGATCCAGAAGATATTTTATCCTATATTTTATTTGTCTCTACATTCCTTATGCCTAAGACTATATCTAAATCAATTGGAAAGAATGCTTTCTTAAAAAAAAAAAAAAAAACACCAAATCCAATTAAATCGCAGCAAAACTTTCAAAATATATACATACACATTCACATAAGCATGCTCAGCTGTCATGCGGTAATAATGTAAAACAATACCACATTTAGCTTTTTAGTCAAATATTTCACAGAAATAAACTAATTGCTGCTCAGATGCAATGGAAGTCATGCTCAGAGAAAACTTTTCTTACTTTGTATCTTTTTCTGTTAGTGTTACATGCTGCTTATCAGTAAGGATGTCAGAAGTGAAAGTACATCAGGATCTGCATCATGTACTCTTCATTCATCTTCAGAAGGGTGTTGATCCTTCTTGCCCGGGCATCAAATTATCAACTTATCTATCACTGTGTCTTTTTCTTTCCCAATCTTCTGTTTCTGCTCCAGGAATACAATATCAGGAAATGAAACACCAATGTTACATTATGAATCAGCTGAAGTAACCGTAAAGTTGCAAGACTGGCAGCATTTTAAAGTCTTGTGTTCCAGCTTTATGGGTGTTTTCTGACACAGTAATCATAAGAATTTATAACTGACCTGCGTGTGACCGTCTAAATGCTACAAGAGAGAGATATTCCATAAATGTTCCTCATAATCTAACATCTTGAACCTGTTAAAAAGAAAACAAAATTGTAGAAATGCCTAATCATATATAATATGTCAACTCAACAAATCAACAGAAGAACTTGAATATTTATTATATATTGATTAGATCTACTTCTGATGGTAGTTACAATGAGACATTTGTGCCTACATTATACAGAAAATTTAGGACTAAATTTGAAAGAATGTCTGAAGATACACTGTAATGCTCATTTTATACATGATAAATGGAATGAGAAGGAGAAAACTTCCAAGTTGTTCCTTAGCAAAATAGCTTTGCAGCTACAAGCAATTTAAGCAAGAGAGATTTCCTTTATCTTTAAATAAAATATATTGTTTCATTTGGATGTATATATATTTATGTATTGTAGTTGTTTTTGATATAATGAATATCAAATTTAAATTTCTTTCATATTTTACTGAATGTGATACATGTTTCAGTCTGTATATCGGTCAGTAGTAATAGCAATAAAATAATCTTTTGTTACCTGGATCTGGAAAAAATGTAAAAATGAAACTTCAAAAAATAGATCTAATAAAAATGAAATTGCTTAAAATTCTTCAGAAACATTAACTGGCTTTTCTCAATATGACTTCGTCGAATTTCGTTCATGAATTCCAGGTAATGAGAGCTCAGCTTCTGGAGTTATCTTAAAGACTTGGGGCAAATTGGTGAGTCTTTAATATGTTAAGTCAGTCTAATGCTGTACACATTCAATTCTTGAGTAAATAAAATGTACAGAACAAATTGTCTGAGACCTAAGAATAATTTTCAGAATTGGCAAGGACTTTAAAAATGCTGTAACTGGAATATCTTTATGAACTTTGAAGTCTCATTGACCTCATTAACTCACTGAGGAAAAAGAAGATAATACATACTCAATTTGAAAAGAAAAAAAAACTATAAAATGAAAAATTTAAAATGATGTGCAGTGGTAGGGCTAATTTTGGTTTAGGATTTCATTCTCTACTACACTTCAATATCTGATATTTTTATTATTGGCAGAATTTTCAGGTCAATCTTCATGACAAATATATTGAGTAAATATCAGTCAGAAATGTTTGAGCTACTTTTAAGACAGTGAGGTGCTCACTGAACTTCTAATCTTTTTTTCTAAAGATTCTTCAAATCAATCTTCATTCATAGCTGTGTGATAGAAAGGTTTATAAAGCCTATTTCTTTTCACCTGCAAAAATCAAATCTATCACAGTATATTGATAAATATATTTGGATACATATTGCAAATGCAACTGGATATTTTCTCCAAAATCTAATTTCAAAACTCATTGATACCTCAATTTAAAATAATTTTATATTCAACTGGAGCCAAAAAGAAGGGTGAACAATGGGAATAGAGAGAGATTGTGCATTAATAATGTAATCTTTCACTCCTTTGTCTGAGATCAAAATTGACTGAAGCAATGTTCGAGTAAGACATATGGCTACAATCAATTTTCATCTAAAATGTTAACTTTTACTTTTTGTAATGACAGAAATAATAGTTTGCTGTGATTCTGTCCTCTTCCTACAATGGTACAGGAATGTGTTTTCTTTTACTAGAGTGGAACCATAATAATTGAAAATCCGTTCCCAAAGAAATCATGTACAAGTGTCCTGAGAAAATATAAATTACAGAGAACCAGACTAATATGAGGATCCTTGCTTCCATGAAATGATTTCAGAGTATTTTGAAAGAATCAAGGGGAGAATCCAGAAGACACAGTTTGCTATTTGAATTACATCACCTTTTTTTGATATTTTGGTTGGTTTTTTGTTTAAATTCTCCTCTTCAGGCATGTATTCGAGACTTTTATGCTAACTCATAGTTTAGGAGTTACTGGGGGACAGTGTTCACATGCATTTTTATAAGTGAGAAAATTTTCTTCTTTCTGAATTGTGGGAGTAAACAAAACAGAACAAAAATGAAGTATTTGTAAATTAAGTTAATTTACATGGTTGTTTTTCATGAGCCAGTCTCTTTATACACAACTTTTTAATCCTGGGAAAAATATTTAAAAGCTATTTGCTTAGACAATACCCTATTACATCTACAGACTGACTAGAAGACAGATTATCCTTCTTGTTTCAGGTAGAACATGGGCTTCTTTTCTTACAACAACTACCTCCAAAGAAACAGAAAATTGAGTTGTAAGAGGGTCTTCTGAAGGTAGGTTTTGCAAGACTACTATGGTTGGGGAAACTTATTCATTCCGTATACGTGTGTCTGGTACATGAGCCTTGCCTTTTCAGGCAAAATTCTTTGGTACATATGCATGCACTTCAGACTACACCCTTTAGCTTTATTACAGATTTTCAAAAGGCAGAGGCCTTCTGAACAAAAGCAGGACAGTAGATTTTTTCATATATGTACAAGGAATACTGACTGCATGCCACGGTGCTGTGCCAGCTAGCACGCTGCCCAGACGCCGGGCAATGTTCTACCTGCTCCAGGTGGGGGGGATGGAAGCTGATTGTGGCACTGGAGGGCAGGCGAAGCACCAGCTCTGGTTTGCCTTGCCTACCGATGGCTAGGTGTGTGAAGGAGGAAGGAAAAAGTGGAGGGACTTCCTCGTGGGACAGGGAAGGGTTTATTCGATGGAGAAGCCACAAGGAGAGCCGATAAAATTAGGCGGGCACGGGGTTTTATACCCCTACATAATAGGCGTGGAGAACATATAATCACCAATAAAATACCAGCTAGGGGGTCTTACAAAGGGGGGAAGAAGACATTAGGGCAAATGGGAGAAGGAGTGGGGGGGAGAGATTAACATGGACCAATTACCAACCAAGGAACATAGAACTTTCTAGAGAAATACCCAAATATGAGCCATAAAGGGAGGAAGGGTGGCAGCAGCCAATGGTCAGCGTGCTTCACACAGCCTTTTGGGTGCGCACTGCCCTTGTGCTGTGGAGGCATCAGACCACTGGACCTGTTGGTCTGCTTGGTCCCACTGACCATGGCTCTGGCCATGGCTCACCACAACAACTGCGTTTTACACATGCATGAGATCAGGAACCTACTAGGTGATGGTTACCAGCAGTTGATAAACTTACCAACTTGTTGGTGCTACACTTTTATAAATAAAAATGATAAGTATATATTATTAACCCTGTATAAATGAAACTTAATGAAATATTAGGTGTGATCAGGAAATTTCAGAATATATGTATGCTGTAATTTCCATTTAGAAAATCATAATAATTAATAATATAGAATTAATATAGCACTGATATAGCATAGAATTAAAAAGTGCTCACAGTGCAATGAAGTTGTGTGTTTCGTTTTTACTTCAACAAAGATAAATACTGTTTATAACTGGCAGAAAATAAAGATCCAAAAGCCTTCTCAGATCTTTAATGCCCATAAATAGATGGGACCTTGAATTAACATGTTCTTTGACAGGAAGTACGTTTATCAGCAATTTCCCCTAAGCATGGATCAGGAACAAAATTCATTAAAGGCTTTTTTGTCCTTTCTTCTTCTGTTTTTCTATTGATTTAAATTGGCTGGCTGCCAAGGTGTAGAATTGACATAGTAAAATCCAGCAGGACAGGAAGATGAATTAAACAATACACAATTTAAACTGACCCACTGTGCTGAATCAGTTCTGACTCAGAAGGAATAGTACTGAGTCACCAGAATCAGGGTGTTGTATTATAGAAAGTTTCTAATTTTGAATATTGGCAAAATTCAACCTTGCACAGAGTTTGAAACATGGCAAGAACAAAGGGCTACATAATTGTATTGGTTTTGCTTGGCCTGGTTTCTGGTAGCAGGGGGGCCACAGAGATGTGTCCTGTGAGAAGCTCCTGGAAACTTCCGCCATGTCCAGCAGAGCCAGTCTCTGATGGCTCTGAAGGATGGACGTGCCACTGGCCAAAACTGGGCAATGAGAGAGATTGTTAACACCTCTGTGATGACATATTTAAGAAAATCAAAACAAAGATACAGAGTTTGGGCTTCTAGTCAGAGAAGAGAAGGAGGTGAGAACATGTGAGGGATACAACACGGTGACACTAAGGTCAGTGGAGAAGGAGGGGGAGGAGGTGCTCCAGGCACCGGAGCTGAGGTTCCTCTGCAGGGTGTGGTGAAGACCATGGTGAAGCAGGCTGTCCCCCCATGGGTCCACGGGGGATGCAGAGATCCACCCGCAGCCCATGGGGGAGGTGCCCGTGCCGGAGCGGGTGGATGCCTGGAGGAGGCTGTGATCCAGTGGAAGACACGGTGGAGAG
>VZTI01004351.1:41614-52853 GCA_013397865.1 Struthidea cinerea
TATTTATATTTATAAAAGATTATATAAAGATGTTAATACAAACTGAGAAAAAACAACAATCTGGAAAAGAGGGAAATATTTAGAACTTCAGAGTGGTTTGAAAGAGCTGATATCTGAAAACTTAATCTTCAAGGAGGCAACTCATTTCTTCAACTACACATAGGAGAAATTATTTGGTAGTTTCTCTTCAGTATGTTTTGTAGGACTGATGCTATTTCACTGATGGCCTACATCACAAAGACCTGCATACATACGTGCTCTCTCTCTCTCATGCACTGGCTCACATGTAAAAACAGGTCATCTACAGCGTTCACAGAATCACAGAATTAATCAGGTTGGAAAAGACTTTTGAGATCAAGTACAACCTACGACCACACATCACCATGTTAACTAGATCATGGCACTAAGTGCCATATCCAGTCTTTTCTGAAGCACCTCCAGGGACTGACTCCACCACCAACTTGGGCAACCCGTTCCAATACCCAATCACCTTTTCAGTGAAGAAATTCTTCCTAATGTCCAACCTAAACCTCCCCTGGTACAGCCTATAACTGTGTCCTCTTGTCTGTCACTGGTTATCTGGGAGAAGACACCACCCCCCTCCTGGGTACAACCTCCTTTCAGGAACATGTTGAGTGTGATAAGGTCACCCCTGAGCCTCACCTTCTCCAGCCTGAACAACACCATCTCCCTCAGCTGCTCCTCATAGGATGTGCTCTCCAGACCATTCATCGGCTTTGTTGCCCTTCTCTGGACATTCTCCAGCACCTCTGTGTCCTTCTTGCAGTGAGGGGCCCAGAACTGGACACAGGACTTGAGGTGTGGCCTCACCAGTGCTGAGTACAGGGGAAATCCCTGCCCTGGTCCTGCTGGCCACACTATTGATGCTACAGGCCAGGATGCCATTGGCCCTCTTGGTCACCTGGGGACATGCTGGATCATGTTTAGCTGCTGTCAGTCAGCACCCCCACGTCCTTTCCTGCTGGGCAGATTTCCAGCCACTCTACCCCCAGCCTGTAGTACTGAATGGAATTGTTGTAGCCAAAGTGAAGGACCCATTACTGTCCAGGTATCTGATGTGTTAGCATTAGTGAAAAAGAAAAAAATAATGCAAAATTTGTCTAATATATTTACCCTCCAAATAGTTCTAGTTAACTATAGACTAATAGGTCACAATGCCTGCTATCACAACACTCCCACAGACAACAGAAAAAAATTGTTGTTTACATTCTTGAGAAACATTTAAGAAATATATACAATGAAAAATCTATTGTGTAAAGTAGAGACAGATCAGGAAAGTGGAACAACATAAAAAAGAAAACTGATTCCTAAATAAAATAGAAGCAATAATGGATAGTACAGAAACAAACTTCAGGAAAAGAAGAAGAAATAGAAAATCAGAATATTTTAATTCTAGAACAGGAAAAACCAACAGGAGCATCTGGTATGATCAAAATAAAATCAACAACATGTGACATATGTTTTATAATCCTGGATTGCACAAGATGAGCTTATATGAAATGTTTTCCTTTATGATTGACCAGATAACTTGCCCTATTGTGCTTTTGCATTCTTTGCTACTGAAACTTTTCCTTTCCCATTTGTGGGCTTGGAGGGTTGAGTATTTCACATAATTAGTAAGTGTTGTCAAGCCAGAGTAAAGCAGTGCAGTAGTTGGCTGACTGCCCAGAAGTAGAAACAGAATAGTGAAATCTTGCAAACAGGACATGAAGAGAAGTTAAACAAGAGACAAATCCTCTATTTTTGGCACATACTCAATTGGCAAACTGGGAAATTACAGATGGAAAGTAAAAAAAAAAAGAGAGAAAGTTATGAAAAAATAAAAGTAAGATATGCATTTGGATAATTTTGCAAAATTCATCATTCCATCAATCCATGGACAGAAGATACAACATATGACATAAAACATACTAATGAAAATGAATCCCTTCGAACTGGTAATTCCTGAGATAACTAAGCCAAACAGATCAGGGAAGACATTGCCAGTTGCATTCATACTAATTCAACCTATTCAAGAGAAACAGGAGTCAATTTGATTCTACATTGATGGAGCAGCAAAAGAAGAAATAGAGGTATGCCAGCTCAAAGATGTAATTGTAGAAACCTTTTTAAATAAATTATGTAAAGAAATGAGAGATTTGGAATTTGATTTAGTTTTTTGTTTTTAATTTATTTTTTTAAACCTGGACAACAGTACAGAGATTGACATTCAAATCAGTATTGAAAATTTTGGGGGGAAAAAAGACTCATTTTGCCTCTTTGACTTTCTCCCCCTTTTTTAAGGTTGTGAACTTTTTCTTTCACTTACTTCTGATAAGAAACTAAATTGTAGGTCTACAACTTTCTTCTGATTTATCCCCAGATGCAACCAAGCCCCACCCACAGGCTGGGGGAAACAATCAGGATAAAATTGAGAAAATTGTTGGGTAGAGACAAAGAACATTAAATAGGTACAGCCAAAGTCATGCACACAAGCAGTGCAAGGAATTAATTCCCCACTTCCCCTGGGCAGTCCGGTGTTCAACAGTCTTCAGGAATGCAGCACTGCATCACATGTAATGGTGACTTGGGAAGACAAACACAGCACTCCAAACGTCCCCCTCTTCCTCCTTTTCCCTCAGCTGTATGTGCTGAACATGATGGTATGGAATATCCCTTTGGTCAGTTGGGATCAGCTGTCCCAGATGTGTCCCCTCCCAAATTTTTGTGCACCCCAGCCTCCTTGGTGGGGAGAGGTGAGAGGCAGACGTCTTGACTCTGTGTAAGCACTGCCCAGCATTAGCTAAAGTATCCCTGGGTTATTAACACTATTTTTACTACAAATCTAAAACATGTCCCCATGCTAGCCACTGTAAAGAAAATTATCTCTACCACAGTAAAACCAGCAGGAGTTTATTTTGCAGATCACAGAATTATAGAATAGAAAGGGACCTCTGGAGATCATACTCAAAACTTTAAGATTCATGCCCTTGCTGAATTTTATCTATCTAAAAATCTAGGGATAAACATAAATATAATAGCTCTGGAAGGTATTAATGCAAAGACAATGTAGGAGGAAAGCACATTTTAGTAGCTTAATTTATACATTCCAAACATAGGTGTATGTCAGAGGTAAGAGCCAATGAGCTGACAATAAAAGTGTTCTTAGTTCATAACCTGTGATGCCACTGTGAATGTCATCAATAAAGCTTTAATAGCCGAAAGAAATTATCTAGGAATTTGTAATTTGCTGTACAGGACATGTACAATACGGGAACTTTTCCTCTTATTTTCTCCCCAAGTTGTTAACTTTCCAATAAAGATATCTTTCAAAAGTCACATGTACCTAACCCAACAATACTACATATTTATGTTGGGTTATTCAGGCTAGGCCTGCACGCAGGTGACTTACATAAACACACTTGATGCTTACTAGATAAACTTACTCGTGATATATTTTAAAAGATGACAATTTTAAAAAAACCCCAAAAAATTACATGTCTATGAATGACTGTTCACCACGGAGTGTATACAGCCCAGAAGTTAGATTTGTGTGACCTTTTCTGTGATTGCTTGTGATAAAAATGATCTCTGTGTCAGTACTCTGTTTTAATAGTCTCAAAAATTTTTGGTAGCTACTTTTATATGTATACAGATCGCATCAGGCTGTAACACAAATACTGGTAAGAATAAACTCATTTGTTTCAGAAGTTATCCAAAACACCTGACAATTTATTGAAAAACTCCATCTGTGGCTGAAATTCGTGATTGAATTAAATCATGCATGTTTTAACTTTACAGCCTCCCGTGCTGTGAGATGTATATTACCTGATTAGACAAACAACAAGCAAATATAGAATGAGAAGGGCCACTCATATTGTTCCCTAAATTGCTTAATAGCTACTATAAATTGTGAAAATAGTTTCTCTTTTTAATCTGCTTTTCTTTGTGTTTTTTGTTTTTTTTTTTTTTTAATTAAAAAATTCCAAGATCACCAGAAACTTCAGAGAAAGGCATTTCTGAAACACTTGCAGAATCTTGGCATATGTTTTGATTCTACTCTGTCTGGTTACATTAGACTGTGTAATAGGGTGAAGGTTTTACCTACTATCACACTCAGGAGATTAAGCACAATATGGTCCTTCCATATGGTATTTGTGCCTAAAAACCAATGAGATTAGAATGCCTATGCTGAACATCACTCCATATGTTCATCAGAATAAACCATAGGTCTTGATTTAACTAGGGATTTTTTAAAGATTTAAATTAATATCTTTAACAGTGCCTCAGAAATATCTCAAGCACTGCCAATAATTATTGTGTTTCATCCTCTCCCTCTTCACAATTATGCTATTATGCGTTATGCTAATGGCTGTTTTGTTTGTTTCCGGTAAGAATTTTCCTCTGTTAAATTAACATGATTATTTCACTTCTATACTGAAAAATGTATACTGTATTTAGGAAAATTATCTGGTTTGCACTTAAACATACAGTACACTTAAAGCAGAAAAAAAGATTAAGTCAACAGTTCACACTGGCTTTTTGCTAGGTATTTCAGTGCTTAGTAAATTTAATCTATGCAGACACATCTAATTTCCTGACTAATAATTTTCACATTTAATCTTGATACTGAAGTCACATGACTTTATCCCTATAATTTGTGGAGTTGGAGAACAAAGAAATCACAGGTTTTGGAAAGCATGTGTGCAACTCCAGTAGTAATATCCACAGTTCTCCCACATAGGAATATTCCTTCTTGTTCTCACAGCCTTGAGAAACTAATGAATCCTGGAATGTGAAAATTATTTTCTTAGCATTTTTTGATTGTGCAGCAATTTCAGAAAAAATCCCAACAAACTCCTTCTTAGATGAAGCACAGATTTTTTTCCTTTCTAACTGGACTTGGGGTGAAACCATACCCTGAAAGCAAGGAGGCTGAAAATGAGGATAGAAAAATAACAGTCAAAGAAGATAGTCATATACTTTGCTCAAGAAAGATAAACTTCACAGACCTTTATCTTTGCATAGCTTATATAAGTCTTTAACATAAAGTAAGTTTTATCATTATCTTTTCCAAGTCTTTGGGGTTTTGTTTCTTGTAGTTTTCTTGTTGGTCATGATTATTTATTGTTCTTTTCTCTTAGTTGGTCTTTTTTCTGACTAGATGTTGGATAGAGTGGTGGCTTCTCTTCCACTATGTTGTATTCACTAAGTTTGTTTAGGATACAGCTGGTTAATAGTCTGTCATCTCATTCAACAAGGAGCATAAGCATAAAAGAACACAAGAAGCCACTGCTATTATTAATGATGACTGTCACTCAAAATGCCTTTAGGTGTTTTAAATAAGATATTTAATGGTTCCTTGATAGATGAAAAAACCCCTCATATTTAATTTGGCTTCTGGTTCTCTGAATTACTATATTGCAGAAGGAAATATCTCCATTCCATTGGCTTAAGGTATTTTTACTTTGCACTGCAAGTCTTACCTAAAAAGGGATTATTTTACACATCACTGCAATCTTTATAACAATCTAAACGGACTTCTTTTCGATGCTGCTTGCAGCTATCATTTAGGAGTAATAATAGAGTGGGTTTAAAAGAGAATATCCCATCATCTTGTATCTATCTAGTAATTTTCCTCCTCTCTCGTGTCTTAAGAAGGATTTGCTTTTTTCAATTGACTGTTTCAACTATGAGAATTCAAACTTAAATTTCTTTTATTCACGCTAGCCCGATGACAGAAAATTGGAGTTATTCATGATTCTGTCCAGCAACATGGTCATTTTATGAAATTTTTCTATCTCTGATGTGTTTTTAATAGCGATATCAGTACAAAGAGATTGAAAGTAACACAAAATAACAGGGCAGTGGAAGCCAAATGCAAAATCAATATAACAGATTCTCACAGAGTATTTAAATAGAAGACAGTATTTTGTGTAAATAAAATAAACAAACAAGCAAACTATTGTGACTTCATTTTTGCACAAGTTTTTGGTTAGTCTATTTTTTAAAAAAGATAAAGTATGTCTGGTCCTGCTGTAGTGTGATCAGATTATGGTAACTCTCTTCTTTCTATTGCTGTGGTGGGATAACCCAGATTAATTAGTGTTATTTATTGCAGTCAAGTTATGCCTAAATTCCGACTGATCAAAATGTAACCATACCTTTTGGAGCAAGAAGAAAGTGTCACACAGGTACCATACTTAAAAATCACATTCATACTTTGTTAATCACCTTAGTAAATCAGAAATACCACCACTTACTTACAAAATGAATTTGGAACCTTCAGGTAGAAATAAATCAATAAAAACCGTAGTAAAGATCTAAAGAAAAGTTTTATAGTTTGGGCTCAAATTATGTCCCTATTTTGTGGTGTAATTATCATATTTTTGCCACATGATAGGGAGCTAGGCATTGGAATTATATCAATTAAACTTATGTGGCAGGACGTCTAAGGCCTCCCCGCCCCCCCACCACTGATAACGGGCGCATAATGAGATGATAGCCCAAAGGGCTCAAAGGCCCAGCCGGAACTGTCGCTGGCGCCTGATAGCTCAAACTTCAGCTAAGAATCCGCATCTTAGTCTGCAGAGCTGATGTGGGGAGAGGATAAAAGGAAATTCCTGACTTGAGAGCCACAGTTTTTACACTATAAAAGATCCACTGAATCACCACTGAGGCGGAAGCCTCGTACACCCTGAAAAGTGTTTGAACTTCTCCCCAAAGTCTGGACGCAGGTTTCGTGGTTACTTCTCTGGAGATTGAGTGAAAGGACCTTCTATGTGTGCTCCATCAGCAATTGGATGGTAAAAGATACATTGAATCCTAACTTACACTATTTCTTCGCTAGCTGTAAGTGAAAAAGGTACTTTATCGTGCACTGTATGTTACCCTACTACTAGTAGTGTTTTCCTTTGTTTTATTCCTGTGTAGTATTAATTTGCTTTAAGTCTTTATGCCTGTGAGTTTTCTTGTCTATTAATAAATTCATTCTATAATAGACAGAATCAGTCATTATTAAAAGAACTTATGAACGAGAGTGGGTTTTGGGGTGCTGGCCGCCTCAATAAAGATACTACCTGCTGCCAGAGGCCTGGGCAGGAGGTAGGATTAATCTAAACCCCACATCCGATTCGTGACAACTTATCAACCTGATTTTTTCCTGATGTGAAGAATCATTTTGCCTCCTGCCTTGGTTTACAAGGAAGAACTGTGGAAATGTCATTTCAGATTATTAAGACTGAGATTCACAGATTCAGAATCTCAGTTAAGGTCTAAGGATTAGTATTTTGCTTTAATTCAGCAAAGTGTTTAATCATTTTTTTAGCTTCAGAGACTTCTTTGAGATCTCACTGTCTCTTTCTGTGTATGATTTTAAGCATGTTATCTTAAAAAAAAATATACATAAAAATAGAAAATTGGAAAGACTTTTAAAATAAGGTTGCAGGACCTGATTTTGATCCTAACAGGAAGAATTCTGGGGTTTAACTGCATCTGAACTGTTAAAACTATTTCACCCCTTATGTAAAGTATATACCAAAATAAAGTATGAGGGTTGTGGTGCAGAGAAGTTCCAGCAATTTAAAAGATAAATTTGGATGTTATATACACAAAAGGACCTTTACTGTTACTTTATGCAAAGAGCCTGTCAGCAGTTCGAGAGCTCAAATGCTCCCATAAACCCTGTAAAACCTCAGTCTGTTGAGGAAATGGGGTTAGCAAAACTATTATAAAGAAAATTTTCTTAGAAAAACCTTCCTAGCTGGAAGTCAACTAGTCAAGTTTGTACATGTAGACTTTCAAAAAATAAAGAATCTTTTAGCTCATCTGATGTGCTTTAGACTAACGACATATGTTTAGAACGTGCAGTATTTTGAATTAACATAAGTGGCATGTCCAGAGTACATTTTCCTGACTAAAGAGCATGAGAAAATCAACTGGTTGCATCCAACAGCTTTTAAGACTGTTTGTACCAAGTGTACATACATAAATTGCCCTCAGAATTTGTTTTAGCTGTAGGTATTGGCAACTGAATGCTCGCAGGTAGATTCTCTGTCTCATCCTTGAGAACATACACACCTACATATCATACATATGAATGCGACAGAGGAGAAATCCAGATTGGCATATACCAGGACTTTGTTTCTTGTCAGTATAGAAAGCATTTTTAAATGGGATCATACAAAAATGAGGTTGCAGGGGAGCTCTGAAGTCATCTAGCCCTAACTCCTGCTCAAAGGATGGCAAAATTTGAGCAAAATTGACCTGCTAAGTGTTTTTTCCAGCTGAATTGTGGCTGCCTCTAAGATCAGGGATTGCCCATGTGCAACCTGCAACAGTACTTAACCACTCTTATTGAGAAGCTTCGTTTTTTCCTCATGCTTGAACCTGTGACTGTAGCTTTTTGTCCTTCCTCTGAGCCTCTCTGAAAGGACACTGAATCTGTGTGCTACAGTACTGCTTTAGGAAGTGTAAAACCGCAATTAAGACTCACCTTTGCCTTCCCTTCTCCAGCCCAAACAACCCATTTAACTTAGCCTTTCTTCATGCTGCATACTCCATGACTCCATCTTCTCCATGATTTGGCTCAGCATTTTGATGTATCATTCTTCTTTTTTTTGCTCTGTTCATGAAGTACCAGTTGGAAAGTTTGTGAATGCTTCCTTTTCATGCAATCAGAATCAAAACAGCAGTGAAAAAGGACTTTCAGGTTACGAATACAATCCAGAGGGAGCCATTCCCCCATGCACCCACATACCCCTCTCCCCACCACTGCATGCATGCCCACAGACGCACACAAACATGAACAAATCCATTGGCTTGGTTCCAGTTCTTTTCATGGAGTATCACACACAGGAACTTGACAATTTGTGATCCAGACTGTTTTGGGGTGGGGGGAGGAGGTAATATTCATCTGTTTATGCATCCATTTTTCTCTGACAGAATGAAGACTAATTTATTCTCAAGTGAAACTCAGTATTTGGACCAATTTGCAGCAGAGTTACTCTCTTTTCTGTGCCAGATTTATTGAGATAATATATTTCAATATTTAAAGTAGGTAACACTTTGCATCATCTATTTAGTTTGACATATTTATTTGTTGATGTAACTTCTGTATAAAAATATGCAGCTACAAAAGGTTACGATGCTGCTGTTATAGGATCTGCTGAGATTTTATGAAGCATATTTCACACTCAGTGCTCAATTAAAAAAAAAAAAAAAGAAAAAAGGTTTAAATAGTAACTACTTATTCCATGACTGGAGATCTAGCAATTTTTCTATCAAGGAATGTTGTCTTGATGACCAAAGAGTTAACTTTCAACCTTGAATAGCTAAAATGTAAAATAGGATTGTAAGGAGAAAACAAAAGTAAGATTTAAATGTCTTTCTGCCTACACCTTAGAAGCTTTGTTTTGCAGTTTGAGAGTCGAAAAACCACAATTTTAGATTTAATACATCCCTTCTGGGGCAGTGTAGAAGCCAGGCCTTCTTTCTGGGCTTCTATGCATGGTAGTACAGACAGTGTGTGCCAAAACCTGAAAAGGTCTTCTGTCATGAAAAGTTCTCATCAGAAAGCCTTGGAAACCTTACATCTATGGGCACTTTGTGTTTTCATCACAGTTTCAAATTAATTAGTGAGATGACTTCAAAAGCTTTAATCTAGGCTATGGTATTAAGAAACATGCATTAGACATTTCCTGTTTGCATTGCTACATTGCTTGCTTAAAGAGTTCTTTTACTTTCATTGAAGGCTGTTGAGGACCTTAATGTACAATATTGACAGAGTGATAAAAATAGCAAATTATGTTTCTGACCGCGTGCCAACTTCATTAAATTTTCAGCCATATCAAAAACAGTATGGAGGACAAAGGAAAAACAGCCTCATTCAAGTTAAAGCAGGTTTGCAATGGAAACATAATGAGGAATAACCAGCATATTCTTTTTGTTAAACAACTTCCCCCGCACATTGCTTCCTGAGGCACATTAACATTCCACTTCCCTTTTCCTGCATGCATGTTAAAATCATGACTGGCAACTTCCTATGAAGTTTTTTTTCCTAAATGTTTCCATTCCTGAAATAAAGATTGCATTTTCTCTCCCAATTATGGTATTACAAGATCATATACTCATTAATACCGTAGGATTTTTAGTATTGAACTTATTGTACTTGGCAAAAAGCATCTAAATGTGACTTGTTGCATCTAGAGAACATTTTGAAGATGAGAGCAACTAAAAAAAAAAAAAACAGGAAAAGCAAAACACAAAAAACTTTCAAATGGCACAGCTTAATGTAGAATC
The DNA here is from genome assembly GCA_013397865.1 of Struthidea cinerea. Taxonomy (NCBI): domain Eukaryota; kingdom Metazoa; phylum Chordata; class Aves; order Passeriformes; family Corcoracidae; genus Struthidea; species Struthidea cinerea. The sequence continues at coordinate 51,914 of VZTI01004351.1, forward strand.
ACGTATCAGACCAGGATAAGTTTTAGAGACAATGTTTAGATTTCATTAAAGATTTCAGCGGAGAGTTTCCCACACTGATGATGGTAAATATTAAATGAAAAAAACAAAAGCATGTTAAATTGCTGTGAAATGCAGCAGAAATATTAGTGTGGCATTAAAACTTCATCTATAACATTTAAAATACTGAGTGGACTAACTGCCTCAATTATCCAGGAGAAAATGCAGAGGAAAACATTAATCCTTCAGGCTTGATGGCTTGAATCATATGAAGCTATTTTACTCTTTATGGATTTGACAGCCTCATATTCCTTCTACTGCACTTAATCTCTCTTCCAAAAATTTAGTAATTTCATTCTTTCAGAACAATGCTTCCTACTCTTGAAACTAATCACATATAATTTTGGAGACCTTGTTGAAACTCTTTAAGGGGCTTGAAAATTTTTCAAAAAAGCTTATGGAACTCAGCCATTCTTGGCAAACAGATGAAAATTCTCAGACCTTGTCTCTGGTATGTCCCAATTTTCATTTGATTACATTCATTTGATAAAGAAATGAACCTGTGCAGTTCTAGAGTAAAAACATTCCACTAGAAGTTGCTTTCCAAACCCAGCTTTACTGCACACTTTTAGTGTTAAAGGTGGGGGAGGAGACCATTGAGGGTTTTTGCTGGAATTTTTTAATTCTTTAGGGAATTTAAGATATACATAATATCTCAATTCTGGTAGAGATTAAGCATAAGGAAAGCATTCAACTGATTGAAGATTTCCAGAAAAATTTATGAGCATGTCTTTCTCACACCAGGGTTTGCTTTTTGAGTGTCACAGGTTCAAATTTTCAATCACACAGACTGGGAAAGTGTGCCACAGTCTTTTTTTTTTCTTGTCTTTTTTTTTTTTTTTTTTTTTTTTTATTTTAAGGGGTTTCATTTTTTTAAATTTTT
>VZTI01004351.1:52872-136024 GCA_013397865.1 Struthidea cinerea
TTTTTTTTTTTCTTTTTTTTTTTTAATGTAAGAGGTTGCATTTTCTTAAATCTTATCCTGACAGGGAATTGAAAAATACTTAATGATGGTACTCAGATTCAAGGGCTTGGATTAACGTCTGCATTCTAGAATTATATGCAATATATTTTCCTGCTATATTTTGTAAAAACCTTGTCTACTGAGAATTATGTGGCAGCTAGGGTTTTAAGTAGATTTGTGCATTTAAACCTTCCCATCAACCTTGTACTTTATAGACAGTCCCTTCTTGTTTAGGTAATTATATTTTGTTTAATGCTAATTTCTGTAATTGCATTGCAGTAGTGAATTCAAAAATGCTTTTGTGCTTAAATTATATTATTTTATATTTTAAGGCATGAAAACTAATTTTTTTCAATCATAATATTTTATCTTTTTTTTCCTAACTGGAAAGAAATGTGAGTGAAAAGAACTAGTAAATTGGCTCATTAAGAGATAGTTTCTCTCTCACATCTAAGGGAGGAGACACAAAAGGCATGCAGACACTGTGTGGAGAATCGACTAGAAAGATTTAAGAAAACTGTCTGCATGGCATGAAAAGATCCAGAGGTGAATGAGCGCAGAGGTGTGAGCAGCATCAGGACTGTGCAGAGCTTCAAAGCTGAAAGAGAGATTAAATTTCGTGCACAAAGCGAGCAGATGCCAAGTTACTATAATGTTAGTCACAAGAATTAAAACTGTGGAGAACAAGACAACCTACTACATCTGAAATGAGAAAACTGAACAGCAGAGTTCCCTGTAACTGAGATAAGAATCATCCTATCTTTAGCGGTGGGAAAGAAAAGACTACCACATAAAAATGTAAGCCCAAATGAAACCTGTGTAAGCCAAAGCATTACACAGTGAGATGAAATAGCAGGATTTGTGCATAACTGTTAAAAGAGAATGAGAGAATGTAGATCCAGAATTCCAAGGGAAACAGAGTAAAAAAAATTACTATGGTTTAAAAATTCAGGTACTGACTTTAATTGTGTACAACATTCTCTAGCTGACTTTGGTCATTAAATTAAACTCTTCTGGGGAAAAAAAAATTTTGAAATACTCAAAAAATTCAGACTTTTGAAGAGGAACTTCACAACTCTCTTACCAGTCTCATCTGACTCTCTGGTTTACATTTATTATCGTTTCTAGTGCACTACTTCAGCATCCTTTTTTTAGAGAAAAGAGGAAGTTTTGTGGACTTGTGTACTACTTGCGTGCTGTCTCTCTCTTTAGAAAATACATTGCAGTAATGAAGTGTTTAGGCTTATTACCAAGTGGAGAATTTTTTTAATAGATGAAGCCTACTGGGAAGATGGAACTAACAGAAAACAAAATAGGCATGGGCTGATATCACTTGAAATGAGTACTGTCATAAGAAAAGTCCTGAAGAACAGGAAGAACTGGAAGCTCTGGTGAAAGCTACAAGGCAGAAGAATACTTTTTCTCAGGAATAGTCACAGGTAACCAATAGGAAAAATAACTTAATTTCAGCAAGCAGCACAGAACCAAATAAATTGAAATTAAATATACTAGGAATAGAATAAAGAATTTGCTATGAACTATATAAACAAAATCGTGCTACTAATAGTGAAATTTTGAGAAGAATTATAGACTATGAAGAGAAAATGAATACTATGGATGACAAAACAAAATTATCCTCTGTAGTGTGTCTGGCTGAGGTAGAGTTAACTTTCTTGTAGCAGTCTGCATGGTGCTGTGTTTTAATTTGCGACTAAAACTGTTGATAACACACTGATGTTTTAGCTACTGCTGAAAAGTGCTGGCACAGCATCAAGACCTACTTTGTTTCTCACTCTGTCCCCCCCAGTTAGTAGTCCAGGTAGGAGATGGTAGATAAGACAACTGGGACAAATTTACCAAAGGGCTCTTCCGTGCCATATAACATGATATTCAGCAACAAAACCTGGGGCACAGTTTTCCCAAAGTAGTCACTGCTGAGGACTATTTGGGCGCTGTTTTGCTAGTAGTGGGTGGCAAGCATTGCCTTTGTATTGTTTGTTTGTTGTACTTCTTTTCCCCTTTCCTTCTTGTATTAAATTATCTTTATCATGGCCAATGAGTTTTTCTGTCTTTTGTCCTTATTTTCTCCCCCATCCTGTGACAGGGCAGGGAGAAAGCAAATGGCTAGTGGGTGCTTAGTTGCCTTCTGGGGTCAACCCACCCTATTCCAATGGAGGCTGGATAAATCTTACATGGAGGGATGCAATACAGAGACAAAATAGAGAAACAAAAGCTTTGTTCTGCAGGAGAATAAGCAGCTCTTATTTATTACTGATCAGTACACAAGACATTGGCAAAATGCAAATATAATACATACATTCGGTGTCCTTCATTCTACATAAAAGTCTGATGAGATAATCATAGAATCACAGAATAAATAAGGTTGGAAGTCACCATGGGATGTCATCTCATCCAACCTCCCTGCTCAAGCAGGGGTTCCTAAAGCATGTTACTCAGGATAGTCTGTAGGCAGTTTTTTAAAAACTAGAGAAGGAGACTCCATAACCTCTTTGGGCAACATGTTCTGTAATGATTAACTTAAAAAAAAAAAAAAAAATAGTATTGTGGTCCTACATAGATACTAACTCATATCTGAACCATTTATTACATAGTTTACTTTTTGACTCTTTTAGTATCCTTCAGCCCAGGAGTAGTTCTGGGAGGAATTTACACCCTTCTTGACATCTGTGGGCACTATTACAAGTCTTTCTGGTGAAAACTTCATCTTTTTCAACCAGATCATTGAATTGACTACAGAATAAATGGGCCCCATTTTTTCAGTCAAGGGGTATAGGGGAATTGTGTGAGGCATTATTGCTATTGATCAAGACGTTGGTGAAAATCCCTCTGGAGAACTCCACAGAGTTGCCGTGCTAGGGAAAGAGGAGGCCAAACTAGAGCGGCTTCAGAGATGGAGGACCTGCAGAGTGGAGAGTGGTTTATCAGAAACTCCAGCTCTGTAGGAGACAATACACTAGGTTAGCTGAAAAGACCCTCGGTTTTACAGCTGTTCTTACAGGATACAAAAGGCATGTTCATATGGTGGGCATGTTTCAGCTAGGTCTAGATAGGGAAGGAATGCAGACATCACAGCAGAGAGCTTAATGCAAGATGCACTCTTCAGGGAGCTGGAAGAATATATGAACAACCACCTCCCTTTGATTTTAAGTTCTGTAGTGTCTGTGATGTAAGCATGGAGTACAGCTTAGCCTCAAATCCACTCTGAACAGCAGATGACAAGTTTCTCTGGAAAATAGACAATGAAAATTTTGTTGCAAAAATGTGTTTAAATGCATTAAGAATAGAGTTAAGGAAGAAAAAAAAGGCTTTATTTTCAGTAAAAGAGGATTTTGGAACTGCTTAATAATGAAAAACTCTGAGGATAAAAGAAGTTAGTCAGTTTTAAGAATTTGACAGGTTTAGAAGAAGTATCTTGTAAGAGACAAGGATAGATTGCCATGCAATAAAAAACTGCATTACCCAGGAGGTCCTTTGCAGTCCTAGGTATTTCAGATATAATTAATTTCCAAGTAACTCTTACTAGCCATTATTAAAATGCATTGCAATGACAGTTCACCTACATATACAGTTTAAGACTTTACCCAGCTTGTTTACCATGTAAATTTTAAAAGCACTTTGTTTGCTTAGGTAATATTGAGATTTTTCAGAAGTTCTCAAATTAATTTTATCCCAGAGTATGCTGTGACAAGATGTAAGTAACTGTTATCTAAATATTAGTCATAATATTGTAAAAGAAGCTACATCGTCTATTTCATGATGGCCTCTCTCTACCTTGTTAAGCTGCACTCTGGATTTTTCAGTCAAGTCATAATTTTTTGCCAGAGATTAATGACTCGGGCTAAGTTTTTATTTTTATATTCTCAAACTATTAAGAGACATCACTCATTGACTCCTTGAAATTATAGGCATAAAATAATGAGCATGTACCTAATCACTTGGCTGCATAGGTTTGGGATGAAAACATTGCTGAAGTGATTGGTGAATTGATTTGCCATTTACTATGGGTTTTCAGCAAACATTTCATCGATTTGATATGCAGCACTGACCCATGAAAGGCTATAAGCTTTTGTCCTGAATTTTTATCTCTGATTTTTTTTATCATCATTTTAGAGTTCCAAAACAGAAGCATGCCTCATCAAATATAAAGACCAGTGGTGTCAAAGTCGTCTCAATAAAGGCAGATAAGCAGTGTTGTAGACAGGTTTTGAGTATGTAGCTCTGGTAAATTTGCATTCAAATGACCAGCTATAACACTAATTTGAGGCTCTTGTTCCTACAATTCTGAAAAGCCAGAGCATGAACATCACAGAGCTTTTCTGAGGTCACGAAGTATTGTCTTAGAAAGGGTAAACCGAGACACAGCATTTTAGTATATTTCTCTATGTTCTTTGGATATGTGACAGAAAGCAGTAAAGTGTGATGATTAATTCTTGAAACACCTATTCCACAGTGGTTAATGTTAAAAAGGGATCATAGAGTCTACACTGATGTCTTATCTATCAGAAAACACTACATTTTACTCAGCTATGTTCATATTGGACTTTGTGATTGTTTTAGGGTAACATATTTCCTTGTTCAAAAAGCAAAGCATTATCTACCACAGGAAGAAGCAGGAGACAGTGAAACTGCACCCATGATAACAAATTAAACTGTTTCTGAGCACCAGTACAAAAGTGTAGTTGCCTACCCTTGCCAAAATTTTAGAGGGGCTGGAAACACAGCATTTGCTCAAGGGTATTTAGCAAGCTCTCACACAATTCCAGATATTACCTGGGAGTTTGCATGGCCAGGGATCATCATCAGGAGGCAATTTGCCTTTGGCTACTCTCTACTGGTGGAGAAGAGAGTGTGAATCTGGACCAGTCTGTCTATTGGAGGCCAATCAGAGACATATTTATTTTCCTAATGTATGCATAACCTCTTCCATGCTGCCTGGCTGCAGGGAAGTTGGTCAAGTAACCTAAATGATCCTCCTAAGAACAAATTGTCCATGTAGTACCAGGAAGAGCAAAGCTCTCTGCCTGTCTTTCCAATGCCAAATGTGATTTTCACAGCTGCATGCAAGTCACATAAAAAAAAAATATTTAAAAAAATTTGTAATTCACATTATTAATTCAGCTCTTGTCTTGCTGTGGTACAAATCTGGTTGTTCAAAGACAGACAGCATAATCCCTAAATCTGAGAATAGATCAATAAAGCACTCCATGAGAGGGGAAAAGTATATAAAGAAAAATCCCTGATAGTTAAGATGTGGTTATAATACCTATCATTACATTAGGCTTTGAGATTAAAGCAGTTTAAAGATATTTGTATTTCACAGATCTGTGGAAGGGAGCACACATGACTAGAACACTTTTTAATGACGGTCTAGTATGGCCAACATTACAGAAAATGTAAAACTGTCTGTAGTTTGGTGTTTTAAAGATTTTTTTAAAATGTTAATCTATGTCAGAGTCCGTAAGCAGCTCTTGTGTGTCACCTGGTAAACCATTACAGAATTTAATTAGGTTTACTATGAAGAGTTTTCAGTATATTACAAGGCTGAATATGTCCCGCTATACCTCCCATGAATTAAATAGGTGGTCCTTACCAAAAAACCTGTTCCCAGTCACGTTCTGTACAGGAGACAGTATGTAAAGCTACTCTTCTAGATCTCCTATCACAAAGCTATCATTTATTTATAAGAACCTGATTCACGTTTGAAACACCAGTTGAAATTCAGGTCCATGTGGTACAGGTATGTTTTGGCTCAGGAAAGAGAAGCCATTTACCATTTGGAAAAATATATTTCAGAGCTTTGGCCCTATGCAACAGTGATTTCTGAACTTTTGCAAAAAACCTGTTATGCTTCCCTGTAAGTCACTCAGATTTTCTCTTTTTAAAGTCCATATAAAAGTATTTCTTTACTCTATATTTCTTTAACTTTTCAAATAAAGTGTTTTTACACAACATTGTTTCTTTAAACAATGGTATTTAGACTGACGATATTTGTCCAAGCAGGACTAATAGTCCTACAACTACAAGGAGAACCATTTAAAGTCTGAGATATATCAAATAAGTAAGAAAATTATCACAGTTCTAAAATATGCAAGGTAAATGATGTGATAAAAAGGAGCCTGTTTTGGGGGATTAAGAGCTCAAGATTTTTCTAAAGTGTATATCGCATTGTGAGAGACTGAAATGTTAATGGTTAATGACTCAAAACAATTGCCCATTTGTGGCTGCTGCTGTCTGGCTCCAAATGTCCCACCTGAGTCTTCAGTGCACTAACAAGACACACAGCAACAAAAACTATAAAAATTAAAATTTTCTCCAAAACTTTCCCTTTTTTATCCTTTTCTCTCCTCATTAAATCAGGCTTTCAGGTGAGTAGGTTTGTTTATGAAAAATCTAAAGGAACCAATACTGGGAAAAGTAATACCTAATCCAAAATTATTTACTATAAGGTTTCAGTACTTGGTGAAATTCATGCACATTTTATGTACAGCAAAGTTTGACGATCATGCCAAGAAAAATAATAAAATACAATAAGACATCTTAAATCTCACCAAGCCCAGGTTGTCAGCATTTGTTTTCCATTTGATCTATTTTTGAATAATCATCCTTTGTGCTTTGGCAAAGTTTTAGCTAAATTAGAAAGTTTTTTGGTTTTGGTCATTATTACTTCATATTCCTAAACCACCAGTCTGCAGGTATCTTGAATGGCATTTATCTAAATAAACTATAGGTATCTCTTTGTAGACATTCAAGCAATACATAGTGGAATCACATGTTAAAAACTCTTATTTCTTTCCATTCACTATAAAGAAAAATTGAATTATTATTTTAGGCACAGATATCTAGGTAAGAGATACAAAAAGTGAGGGAAGTCATACCTTTTATCTTTTTCTCTCTTCTGTTTGTTTGCGTTTTTTTCAAATCCACAACCATTTCTTTTGTTCTGGCACAATAATTTGTGAAATGAAATATTTACCTGTGAATGCAGAGGCTCTGCACTATGTCTTTTCTGCTCTCTTTTGTTTGCTTGGGCTGAAAAAGAGTGGGAACTAAGGGCACTAATCATGGGATTCGTATTAATAAGACACAAATAAATTTGTTGAGATTGGCTGCCAGGACCTTTCTGTTCAGATCTGATTTAGTTGTAAAAGACTTTGAAGGAAGATGTATGCTTTGAACAGATATTATATTTTTATATTTGTTTGTCTAAACCAGGACATGGCTGGAGAACTCAATGTAATTTTTCTGCTAAATTTTCGGAAGTAACATAAATATTAAATATCAGTGAAGAATTTGGAAGGTGTTCTTTTTAATAATGTGATTTATATTTATTATTAGTTGGTTGGAGTTTTTTACATGAAAATTTTCACATAGAATCACATGATTTCAGACAATATATGTGTACATTCTGAAAATAAACTAAAAAGCCTTTACTACCTCTTGATTAAGTAAGCAAAAATTTTTGGAGAAAGTAGGCTACCATTTTGCACTTATAGCCCAGGACCTTTGCATTGGTCCTTGCCTTCCACAACAGGAAACATCAGCATAAGATTTTAGGAATACCTGAAGTGAGCTGTACTCAGACTATACTGCATTATAATTTATGATTAAATTAATTTATCTCATGTCCTTATGTTATTCCTTCTATTCCACTAAAGGTCTCTTTCCAAGTATTGTTCTAAAAATAAAGATTTTCTTTTTTTGTTTTGTCTGCTGGTTTTTGATTTGGATTGGTCATTTTTTGTAATTCTTTTACAAATTTTTATGAGAAAAACTTAAGCAGAGCTGCCAGAAATTTTTATCTGCTAATGAGCTAAATTCTACATAAATCCAAAGAATTAACATCAAATTAGGAACAGAGTCATGGCAGTGGCTCCTCTGTCGAGAAAATGGTCCTTTTAAGGATGTCTTATCTTACCTTAACATGCTTAGCATCTTAATGTTTACTTCCTTCCACTGGCTAGAGAGAGACGTATATGAGGGCTATGTTCATACTAATGTTGGTAACATGAATCCACCTTTATTTCTTTGGAAAAATAAAATCTTCATAGCAGAGATTTTTGTTTGACATTATTTTATTGCTTCTAGTCTAGTCCATAATTTCAATCAACCTCTAAACCAGCCACAACAGACATAGTTCTAGTATTGCCCACCTCCAATGAGTATATATTCTGGACTGAAGAGACTCTCTGTATATATCTTTAATCTTTGTTTCATCACAGTTTCCAGAGAAAGCTAAAAAACCCTCATTTGTTTTAAATCTTTATATGAGATTCATTTTCTTTTACATTCACATCCCTTCGAACAACCTTAAAGCAGTTTAGTCAGATGTTAAACACATGTTATTTTGCTAACTGTGACTTTAACAGTACTTCTAAATTAATCAGGAGTTAGGTACTCTGGGGAAGAATAAATAGCTAAGTGAGGCTGATAATATGTTGCAATGTTATACTACCCGGAGAGGATTGAAGACTCCTGCATTGATTATCTGTTGTTTCAAAACATCTTATCTTTTTTTTCCCCCTCTAATTCAAATTGGGTATTTGCTTATGCATAGCATGGCTGGTGTTATGGGAAGGTGTTGCTTACTTCAGAGCTTAATTTCTTAGCAATAAGAACATGGGAGAAAGACTCAAGTTTACAATTGCTTGAAAGCAGTGTAAACTTATTCACCACTAAGCAATGTAACTGGTAGCAAGGCCATGATTGGTTGCAGGCATGTTGCATTGTACTCTGTGAAAACAGTCAATTAAAAAAAAAAAACAAACTCTTATTATTTATCTGAATAAAATACTTCTACGACAGATAGAACAAGCTAAGAGATCGTGTTCAGTATGTCAGGTTAAATGGATTATTTTTGAATGAATAATTTAAAAAGTTTATTCTTTTAGTCATTCTGATTAATCTGCACTTATTAAGAGATATGAGGTGAATAATGATGACACTTCTTATTGATAGGAATATCCTCATGATACTGGTATGATTAGGACAGCTTGCTCTATAATATTTATTTACATAAAATCACAACTAGTCCAGACTGAGGGGCATTAATTTTTTAGGTGTTTGATTTCTTTTTACACATATTTAACTGTATGGATGATGGGGGAAAAGAATATCATGACCTTAGTTACTTGCAGATTTTTGTTTGTCTAACAATGTTCTGAAGACATATAATGAATTTTCCTTTTATTTGTTTGGAAACATACAGCAGTGCAAGAAAACTGTTACTTGTCTTTACAGTCAAGCTACTTTAAAAACTAAATCATCACACAGAGAAGTTGAACTAGTTAAGAAATGTTGTTACTCTGAAAATTCCCATAAGTGAAAATAAGAAGATAGAAGAGATCTGTCATTCCAACAGGTTACTTCACTTCATATCAGTGCATGAAAAAGCACATGGATTCTAAACTCAATTTTTCACACTGAAGTGGACATCACACCAAATAACTTTTCTCACTCTCTGTAGAAGAGGCACATGATACAGAAGAGATTATAGTAAATTTTTTTTCTCAATTTTTCTTTTCTCCCCAGTTAAATTAATGCAGTTACTGTAAGATATAGATAACTAACCTGAGGTGAACGATTAATTTCCTCTTCTAAGTAGATTTCTGGAATAATTGTCCTTGAAAATGTATTTTTCAAGCTATTTAACTTCCGTGACATTGCCAAATAATCTTTTGCTCATGTAAATGCTTGTGGTTTTTGGCTTCATTTCTCACAATCCAAATAAATTTTAATTGGCAATAATTTTCCCTCTTATCACACTTTTTTTCTTTCCTCACTGTTCTCCCTTCTGTGTGGTCTTTTGCCTTTTCTTAAGCCTGTTAACCCTAAGGGATTGCCCCTTTGGTTTTGGGGCCCAGCCATGTCCTTCAGTGGGTCCTACACAGGGCAGCCCCAGCACTCTGCACAGAGGCCCCATGCAGCTGATACAAGTGTATATATGTAAAATGTACAAAATATATAAAATATATTGTTCTGTGCATGCAGGTCAGAGTGAAAAATATGTATTTGCTTGTGTGTGGCTGTGTGTGCATAAGACAATGAGAAAGGCTGGAAAGATGGATGGATGGATGGATGGATGGATGGATGGATGGATGGATGGATGGATGGATGGCGCTACTATCAAACTCTATATTTAAAACTATAATTAATGTTAATTGGAAAAAAACCACCAACAAAAAAAAGAACAAACAACGACACTCCAAGTAAGAGTGCTGGCCCAAATTTATAGATATTGTATTTGCCTCAATTTCACTATCTCAATTTAACTACTTGGAGTCAGGCGAATTATGTAGAGAAGTAGGACAAAGTATGTGGCTTGATATAAACACAAAAGGAATTAAACATGAATAGAAAAGAGTTGTCCTTTATAAAATTTACAGAAAAAGTATATTCAGAGTGTCATCTAAATCCAAATCCATCAAAGGGAAGATGACATAGTCCTGTAATTCAGTGGGATTGTGTTAATGCTTAATGCTTTGTCTGAGAGTATCATAAACAGTTCATCCCCATGAAAATTTGACTCCTTAATGCCAACAGTATCAGGAAGAGAGAACTGATTCAGCTTGAGTGGATTTCAGGTAAGTTAAGTAATTTTTGACATTTATAAATTTTTGAGTGACCTAATTATACAGGGATTTTTGGTTTTACCTGTTTGTTGTGGGTGATTTGTTTTTTTGCCAAGCTTTTCCCTCAGGTAACAAGTATCTAAAACTAATACTGTATGTATAGGCTACCTGTACAAAACAAAATATTGACAAAGCAAAAATAAATGAAATTTGTGTATTACTGTATTATTTTATCTATATAGTCTTGACTCAAAGCCTGTCAAAATCAAAGAATCTAATTATCTTCAAGTAAATTTGGGATGATGCTTATATGTGATTGCAGCAGGTTGCCTCTTGTCAGCAACCATTAACTATGAATTGTTTCTGCCACTAGCAGCAGACATCTGAGACATATTTTATTATAACCCAGTCGGAAAAAATTATTCCAAGTTTCTTCAAAGTGTAGAGCTTCCTTGTCCTGATTATTCTCCCACAGAAAACTTACTTAAACTTTTGCAGCCTTACCTAAAGAAATGGATAACTCCATCTTTGAACACATCATTTTCAGAAATGCCAAGAAATATTATATACAATAACTCCCTTAAAAGGAATTCCTTCATTTATATTTAACCTTGGTACTGAAATATCTGTGGAAGAATACTTTACTGTATGCACATGAAGAAAATTTACCTTAGCTCTCAGTCATTAAACCAAAATTGACTGGTCATGAGCAGATAGCGTATTAGTTAATCTATATATGCCATTGACAATTTTGAGTGACTGGATCAATTTCTCTAAACCAAAATGCCTAAGAAAAGCTGAATTTTCATGTGGACATTCAAAATTTCCTTCAAAAGTTATTTTCAATACTGTCTGAAGCTAACATCCCCCTGTAGAGAGGTCATCTTAACTAAATATTAAAAATAACTACCTAAACCAGCTGTATAACTTCATAAAATATTTTAATACATGGTTTTATTCTACTCTAAATGTTTTTCAAATATATTATACTTACAAATATTTTCACATATGCCTCCAGCTCAATCACTTTTTTCATTGTCCAAAAAGCTTCCCTCTTTCTGCTTTTCCAGATAATAGTAAAACATTATGCAAGGCTTATTACATTCCTTATCCTGGAATAGGAGAAGAAGATACATGGAAAGGTACTAAGTGGCTCAAAGTTGTTTATAAGGAAAATCTTTTAATTGTTCTAATACAAGCAATATGTGATTAAAACTTTGATTAAGAAAGAATATTTCAATTAATCTCATCTTATACATGCTATGCAGTATCTGATCACTGGGGAATAAAGCTCTTTTGATATTAGTTAGAGGTAAAATTTCAAAGCAGTGCTAAGATGTTTTACTCCCACTGATGCTGACAAGAGTTGCCTGACCAAAGTCACATACACTATGTTCAAGATTCACCCTATTAATTAAGACACAAGACTTCATAAATGCTGTCCACATCTTAAGATGTCCTGGAGTAAGAATGTCGGTTTCTATAGAGTCAATATACTCTTTGCTGGGTACTGGGGGTCCTACAAATTTTGCCCTTGACAATTCTTGCAATTTCAGAGAAAGTGAGTGTCCTTAAAAGTGAAATTGGGTCAATACAGTAATTCTGTCTGAAAAAACCACAGTCTTTTAAACGAATATCTTTGAACAGAGAAGAAAAATATTTTGAATGTGTATTTTGGATGTGTAGACTCTCAACACAATAAATTATGCATGTATTTTATCCTTTGGGTGCCTATTTTAAACTAAAATTACTAGCAAAACATCACTTTGGAAGCCAATTGTGTGTGGGGAGCTGTTAAGGTGCATGGTGTATATAAAAACAATGTTGTTTCATACACAGAAGTGTCTCTTTTTCAACTCTACAGGTAACGTGGGGTAACTTTGCTCAACGTTGGAACACTGGTATATACACAGTCATGTAAACATGTTACTATCACTTTTCTCCTATCTAAGCATATTATATGACAAAAACCTTCCCCCAACAGCAACATGGCAGTGTCCTGCCCTGTCTGCCTTCCCCTGCTTCACCTCAAAAAAGAAAAATAATAAAGGCAAGCAAGCAAGTAAACAAACCAAGTTAAGAAGTTAATTCAGACTGACCTGATGGATGTGTTCTTTAAGGCAATGTCATTGGCTTACAGTTGCAAAATAAAAAGTAATATTTTTTTGTAAATAGAAATCATGAGATTTTTTTCTACTTTAATAAAGAGACATGCAAAATAAGTTTTAACACATGACCTCTTCATCTCCTTACTCAACTAGGAACGCATTGGCTCTAACTTGGACTGTTGCTATTTTTCTGCTACACAGGTCCAGGCCATTAGCAGTGCACAGGTGAGTCAGTGAGTCAGAGTGAATCCTCATTTGTCTATTAGTTGTGTCAACTGTAATGTCCATATAGATTATATCAATACAATTCCAATCTTTTAATTAGACCTACGTATCTTAAATTTTGGCTGAAGTTTGCGTGCCATGCGCCCTTTGATAATGCTGCATCTATACACTTCATCTCAGAAGTTGTTTTCAGCTATGAAAGTGAGCAGGAGCTACCTTCATCCAAACTTACAAACTCCTTTCATTATTACACTGATAAATTTGTCTCTGTCAGTCTTTCCAATGGAATTCCAATTACAGAGTCACAGAACATTTTAGGTATGGTGAAACTGCAAAATTATTTTCAGAACTCCCCTAAATTCTAGTTTTTTTAAGACTTTTCTAGATCACCATGAAAGGACCAAAGGATGTTTCCTTTAATGGAATAGCTGTTCATCACCAAAAGTTCTGTAAAAAAGTAAGAATATTGTAATGAAATATTACTTCCATGTGTTTATCCCCAAGTCGCACCTTCTCTGGTGACAACAGGCATAGCTCTTTGTCTCAAAAACCATACTCCCTTAATTTTCCCAGGAAACCAGTCTGATTTTTATTCTTCTTCTTTCTATACCATGTAAAAAAAGAATGCTAAATGTTTATGTCTCCTAGTGACCAAGCATTGAACACTGACATTCCTTTCTTAAGGTTTAGGATCTTTTTATATGTAGCTTGGTTTAATCAGATCTTTCAAAGCAATTTAAATGTGAAGTGTGCTTTTCTTCTGCTGCTCTTATTAGGACGTCAGAGTTTACTTTGGTGTGCCCTGGGCATGTCTATTTATTTATGGATGCAATAAGTGAAAGATCCTGTGTGCAATAATACAATCTGTCTGAACAGTAATTAATGTTGAGATATGTGGTGGAGTTAGTAACTGTAAGTAACTCACCCATCCTGTAATTATTAATACAGCATTATAGACTTCTGGCATTGCACTCCCCATTTGCTCCTATTTCTTCTGAAACGGGGCCTATATTTGTATTCCATGGGATTTTGGCCACCACCAGGTCAGTTCCTGTTAAAGTATAAAGGAAAGAAAAGGAAAACAATATAAACGAGGTTTTTTCTCCTCTTTTTTTAAACTGATTCATGATTTTTCTAGGAATATAAAGCCATTTGTAATAAAAATTCAAAAATTCCTATTGCAGCTTCTTTGATAAGCAGCCAAGACTTTCTATGAGTCTTAAAGCCCATGTTTTTCCATCATCCAGTTTCTAATGTAAATGTTTAGAGATTCTAATTGTAGAATAATTCATTAAGGAGGGTAGGATTTAGCGAACAACTACCATAGTCATTTGAGGCAAATTAAGAAATGAGACATCTGGAGGAAAAACCACATAATGTTATTATAATTATTATTTTAAAGATTTTTATAATAATGCCTTTATTTCCTTGTAGTTATAACTTAATCATGTCAAGCGCTTAAGATGTAAAGTTATATGAAATGGTAAATTATATTGCATGCCACATGAAGAAATTTAGAGAGTAGAAAATGAGAGAAATATAGAGAAATAATGAAGGGGGAAGGACAGCAGATGTAAAAAATTAATGTAAGAATTAATATAGATAGAAAAGGGTGGAAGTCTTCTATGGAAGCTTAAGGAAAATAAAAAGGCAAAACATTATAAAGATGAGGCAACAGAAAGGAATGAGGAACAGGGAGCTATTTAAACAGCCTATTTTCTCTCTATTTCATGACACAATATCATTCTTAGAACTTATTTTATTAATTGATGTGGTCTTCAACGCCTTTTCTATTCCTTTTTAGCTTTCCACTTTTTTGGGGGTCTCATTCATTAGCTTTCTTTTTGCCTTAATTGTTAGTTTCTACTCTGCACTTTTTATTTCATGGTTTATTGGCTGCATATTTCAGTCCCATATTCATCCTCTTGCTACCAGCCCAGTGATCATTCTAGAAGTGTCTTTAGTAGAACTTTTCTATTATTTATGTTGAAAAAATATACTGCAGAGCTAAACAGATGAAGTATTTAAATTATGTGAAGAAAGGAATGTTTAACATTATAATAAAAATGGCAGACTGAGATTTAGCCAAGATCATGGTTTTTGCAACACCTGTAAGGACAGTTTCAAATACTGTTGCATTTGTCATACACAGAATGATTTTAATGAGCATATGTGCAATGAGACAATTTTTAAACAAAATCTCCCCTGTTAGTTTAAGTTCTTCAACAATTTTGTGTTTTGAAACGAAGATTCTATGGACAATGTAAGATATGTTTTATGTCATACGAACACGTAAGAAAAGGGTTAAGTTACTCAGTCTTTTCAAACTTAAAAGTCCTTTATGTTTGCATAGCAATTGCTAATCTTGAACTAAATTTGGTTTAGTATGGCAGTCATAGACAAAAATCAGAGTTTTAGAGTTCCCAGAAATTGCTTTCATATTTTAGAATCCAGTGAGTTTTCTCCCTGAATGACATAAAACCAATGACACGCTGTCTGCAAGTGAATGCACATGACGACCTTGTCCTCCGCATTTTTGTTTTTGCTACCTGTTTAGGTAATCAGCACAGTCTGAATGCTATTGCTAATATCAATTAATTCAGGTCAAAAGCATAACAGCAGGAAAAAGAGATCAGTCAGTTACCATATGAAAACCCAAGACGCTGGGGCACCTTATGGTATGTGCAAACAATTCACTATACAATTTCTGGAGAGAGGAAACTGGCATACTCTTGAATACTGTTTTCCTTTGGGTAAAATTTTAATTAAAAAAGCAGCATGGATACAGGTTTTAGATCTTCACTATTCAAATAGCTGAGATAGCTGTTTGAATTTTAAAATCTTACAAAGTATTTCATTAAAAACAGACTTCTGTTATCTTAGCCTTAAAACAGTTTATAATATGATGGACCTGAATAGATGAGTCAAGCTAAATCTGAAGCACATCCTGAAAAACTTAAGAAGGGATCATGAAAATTTATAATTCGTCTTCCTAGGTCAAGCTTTAAAAACCCCCACAGAATAAACTGAGTTGGAAGGGACCTACAAAGTCCAGTTCTTGTCCCTGCAGAGGACCATCCCTATGAGTCACACCATGTGCCTGGGAGGGTTGTCCAATCCTTCTTCAACTCTGCCAGGCTTGGTGCTGCGACCACTTTCCTGGGGAGCCTCTTCCAGTGCCCAACCACCTTTTTCTAATATTCAACATAAATCTCCCCTGACACAGCTTCAGGCCATTCCCTCAGGTCCTGTCACTGGTGACCACAGAGCAGAGATCAGTGCCTTCCCCTCCTCTTCCTCTCACAAGGAACTTGCAGACTGCAATGAGGTCTCCCCTCAGTCTCCTCTTCTCCAGGCTGAACAGACCAAGTGACCTCAGCAGCTCCTCGCACAGCTTCCCCTCAAGGTCCTTCACCATCCTCGTGGTCCTCCTTTGGACATTCTAGTAACTTAATATCTTTTTTATATGGTGCAGACCAAAACTTCACATAATATTCAAAGTGAATACTTTTCTCATATCTGAGGGATGAGGAAAGGTAGCTCCTGTCATACACACCTTCTATAATTCACAATGGCCAAGGATGTCCAGAGTCCTGCAGTGTTCGGCCACTCACCTGAGCCTTGAGAGACACACTTCTATCTTATCAATGAGGCATGCAGCTGGATACTCCTTTATCCATACAGCTGGATCATGAAATGGGAACAGGGAGGAAAGGTCATGGAGAAGTCCTGTGTCCAACTCTTAAACTGTATTTCTATGTAAGCAATTCTGCACTACCTTTTACCACTTTACCTTTTACTTCTGCTCTGCATTCCGAGGTGACCAAATTTGTATTCATATAATACATTTATGTAAATAGAGTTCCATCAAGATATGCTGTAGCCAAGGGTGAATGTTAAAAAAAAAAGTATACATTTTCTGTAAAGATTATTTTTCCTTTCTCAGTTTAATACGGTTACTAGAGGCATATGAGCACTTAATTGACATCCTTTCAGGTTGTGAGGCACTAGGCATTTCTGGAATGGGTAAAAGCTTCGTTAATTCTGATTTCTAAAGCCTGGGGGGAGAGAAGCTAAAAGGATTTCCTTTTCCTTTTTCTTTCTTTTCAAACCAAACATCAGCTTGTGCTTACCTTTGGATATATGAAGATGTGATATCTGCTTAAAACCCACAGAAATGTAAATACAAAACTGGAATAGTTGCAGTAGTAAAGGTCAAGCATTTAAAAAAGTCAATATAATAAGAGTCAATACAAGGAAAAAGGAACATCTTACTTTCCTACTTCTAAGAGATTATAAAAGCAAAACCAGAAATATCCATGAGGTATGTATAAAGAAAAGTTTAACTTGACAAAATTTGCAACTCACAACTTCCAAAGTATTTTTTTACATGAATTACACTTAAGATGGATTTATTATCCCTATTTTTGACATTTAAACTTAGACTTCTATTTCTGAATCAGTCATGTATGAAACATTTATAGTAGTCAGAGTTAGAAGCATGTGAATAGGAAAGTTATTTCAGTGCCTAAGCCTACAGTTAAATTTCAGCTACGGAGGGAACATCTCTGAAACCCTGTGCATGTTTGAGTTTATGTCCCAGATATGTCTTGACTCCATGTTAGAATTAAAACTGATCATTCACTATTCCTCTTTCAGTTCCTATATTTTTATAGAAACAAGTGTCAAATGCCTGAATTGGAAGATAGCTTTGGAGGGCCCAGGGCTCTCACATGCACACTTTGTGGATCCGGGTATCAAGTTACATCCTCACATTATTGACATCAGCTGCCCATCACAAACATCATTTTGACATACCTCATAATGAACTTCTGGAGGTACCTACCTCTCTCCATTGATAGTAAATTCATAGAATTATAGAACCATTTATTTTGGAAAAGACCCTTAGATCATTAGGTTGAACCATTAACCCTTCACTGACATATCCACCATTAAAACATGTCCCTAAGTGCCACTGCTACTTGTCTTTTAAATACCTTCAGGAAAGGGGATGCAACCACTTCCCTGGGCAGCCTATACCAATGCTTGACAACTGTATCACTGAAGGAGTTTTTCCTAATATCCAATCTAAACTTCCCCCACCACAATTGAAGGCCATTTCCTCTTGTTGATCACTTCTTACTTGGGAGAAGAAACCGACCCCCACCTCACTACAACCTCCTTTCAGGTAGTTGTGAAAAGCAGTAAGGTATCTCAGACTCCTTTTCTCCAGGATAAACAACATCAGGTCCCTCTACTGCTCCTCATACAACCTTTCTCTAGAGCCTTCATCAGCTGTGAATCCAGTCTGACTAGTTCAGACTCAGAGGTCTAGAAACGGTAATCAAATATCCCTTGAAATCCCACAGATATCTTTCCTGACTGCCACATGTCTTTTATCATATCTGAAAGTCTCATACAGCTGTTGGAAGTCATCTGGAAATGTAAAAACAGACATGTAATGTCACATGACCATAAAAAGATTAGAAATCTAGAAATCAGTTGCTCCATATAGATAACTAGTCTGGCTTGAGGTACTTGGCCCCTATTTCATACTTATACCTCCTGCTGAATAAGAGTGCGGTACAGACATATGTTATGGCAGATTATACATCACACAGATAATACATTTAAGTGTATACATAGATATACATTAATATTTATATAGGTGTACATATAGCCAAAGATTTTAGCTAATACATGTTTTTCAAACTCTTATCTGTGAAGTGATTGCAATTACAGAATTATAGTAATAATATCTATTTAATTCTCATAATCAAACTATGTTATATATTTGATACTGATGTTTTTTTTTCCTGATCCTAGAATTATGAACCAGACACAGTTAAGGGATAAAAGGATTTTTACCTCAGTATTTATTAAGGATCTTTATGATGCAACAATTCGTCTAGGTGGAATATACCAAAATGCACACACATGGTATATCGCATATACAATTTTATAGATTTTGTAAATTAGTATATCTGAAAAAGATTCCTCAATGAGGAACTTAAATGAATGGCATGACATTTCTCTATTCTAAAGTATTTTCCCCCATTCAAGATGGGGCTTGAGACTAGTTTATAAAATATGTTCTGGAGGAGGCTTTGGTTTCTCAAGATAGTGTAAGGCTTTCCAGCTCCCAACTGTGAGGTCTTTAGGATGTTTGGTTTTCTGGCCTAGCAGAATATCAGGACATAAGTTATCATGTTAAAGAATTTCAGCTCTTTATGCTAAGAATACTGAGAATACATAAAAGGTACATAAAAAGAAAAGACAAAAAATCATCATGGCATCAATACCAGTAAGAAGTGTTTTGGTTACCTTGGTAACATGGGCTTTGAGACTTTCTTATGAGATACAGAAAAGAAAGCTCCACCAGCATCTGTGGCAGATCAGGTCATAAATACAGTTCTTCTGAAACCTGTAGTATTTCCTTGCACTTATAATTTATGGGATCAAGTTTTCAAGAAAACATAAAACTCAAAATTTCATTTTGTAGACAAGGCTGACTGTACAGTCAAGGGTCTCTCATGGGTTTGGTTTTTTATGTTCTGGACCCATCAACCCCTTTTCTGAAGACAACTGGCAATAAGGAAATATTTAATTCCTTTTATATGCCATTCAGACTTGAAGAAAACCATTCCTTTTTATCCCTCACCAATTTCTTGGACTGTTTCCTACTCTAATTTTGTCTAGTACCTTTCCTCTTGCATTTTTACCATTCTTTTCAGTACCTATGTCTAAATAGTCTCTGTAACATTTCATAGTTCCTTGCCTCCTGTAAATACTTTCCTAAATTAAAAACTTTCTATACAAATATTTGTTTTCTTAAAAATAGTGGAAGTTACTAAGCCTACCATAACCCTTTCTGTATGGCTATCTTGTGAGTCACATATTCTGTGCACAATATATTTTAATAAAAAAACAAATTACCGGTCCTGTGAGAGTATTTTATATTTCACACCTCACCTCAAGAAAATCCAAAATAGGGAAATTATTATAGTAAATTTAGGAAAGCTATTTGACAATGTAGGCAAAATCAACACCCAGAATATGGGTTTGTTGCATTTTGGAGGTGCCACTAATGTTATTTTCATCTATTGAATGGCTATTACAACAGGAAAAAAAAAATGTGGATAAACCACATACGTAGCCTGTGGACATATAGACTTACAGACATATAATTGTCTGTATTAAACAAATTGGATTTTTAAGTTTCTCTGGTTTGGGAGTTTTGGGAGGGAGTTCTATTTTGGGTTTTTTGACGGGGGCTTGTTTGGGTTTTTTTTTCATATTTAGCAGTAATTTCCTTTGTGATGTTTTCAAGTGAAAGCTTGATAATAATTTTCCTTGGAGAAATTGTGCTGTTTTAAAGAATGGCTTTAACAGAATTATTTCTAACAGATTGCAATGCACACAGTCTTCTCATGTTACATGCCTCCACTAACCGATAGACAAAAGTACCTTGCAAGATTTTATTTAAAATATTTATCTGCTAATAGGAGTGAAAGATGCTTTTGTGGAGGTATAAGATGTTTAGAAGGTAGACATACCAAGTAGCAGAAGTTTTTAAATGTATTTTAGAAATTCCATAGGCATTCCTTCTGATTGAATTTTCTTGCCATTACATAAAAATTGTTTTCCTGTATGGAATACTCTGCAGATATCCATTGTTACTCTTTTGGGTAGGGCTGTTAACAAAAGCTTTTTCCAATAGAAAGTGTACCCAGTCAGAACTTTGTTTATATAAATTATACACATGCATAAACTAAGCATACAGATTTATGTTTTGTGTGACCCTTTTAACTCTCTGTACTTGCTGTTAAGTTGTATATTTTTCCATAGGAGCACTGTAACTCATAAGAAAATGACTAATGCTGAAAACTCAGTTAAGTCTCAAAAATAGGCATTAGTTTTGAGGCCTGGCACTCCTTTTGGGAAATCAAAGTTTTTATTGCCAGATAAATTAGTGCTTCAAAAGTATGAATACAGATGCTGTTTGCAAATTTGTCACAATCTGTCTTCCAGCAGAAAGAATTTATACTGTATATAGTAATGGAAAACAGAAAACTGCATATTTCACTAAATTGCAGCTGAGTAGGGAAGATTTATATGGTTGTTTTGTGTCAGAGAAACATATAGGTCTGTCAGTATTCACTTCAGTATTCCACACAGGACTCTGGAATTCTTATTTTAAAGTTATTTTATACTTTCTAATAGAATAAATAAAATGTAGCATTTTTTGTTGACAAAGTCATACATAATAACTAAGTTTATCAACGTTTTATTGCAGAAGATGACCGTAGTAATTGTGTGATTCTCACTACAGGCTTGACAGACCATATCTAAGAATTTCAGTCTGCAACCCATTTTCATAATTCCTAAGTGTCCACTCAGTGCAGTATTAAATGTTTTAGAGGACTTGTATATCATCTTAGGTGGGCAATTCTGGAAGAAATGCCTAGACTAAGTGACAAAGTCACAGTTTTATTTTTATTATAATCAAGTTCATTCATTTAGAGATTGAATATTCTCAGATAACAGAAAACTGAACCCAGACAGCAAGTTTCTTTTTGCTTGCATGCCTTTACATAATGGAGCCCTACTTTTCCTTTTTTTCTTTTCTTCTTTTTTTCTTCCCTACTGTCAATCAAAACCAGTCCCTACTGGTTCCCTTACAGCAACCAGCCTTCAAAACAGGAGCTAACACTTTTTTTGCGGTTGTGAAGTATTGGATCCAATTACTCCCAGCAACAAAAAAACAGAGTTCATTTTAATAGGATTTGTAGTAAAACAAGGCATATAAAAATCAGATGCATAGGCAAAGAATTTTTCATCTTTAATCATTAAGCTACCAGTACAAATTGAGCCCTGCAGTTATTTCATTCCCAAAGGAGAACAGAGATTTAAAGAATTCAGAGGATTAAATATTTGTGTTTGAGTGAACATGCTAAGTGTTTTTGTGGCTGCTATCATTAAAACGGTATTTCAACACTTTATTTCAAATGCATACAATACACATTCTCTCTAAATGACGGCTTGAAACTCTTACTAGATATGGGGTATTAAGGTCAAATGTGTTATATCACCATCCTTCCCGCAGATGCCCCCAGTTTGTCTGGTTACAAACGTATTGTTACTCTTTGTCATTATAGACAATTTAAACTTAGCGTTTTTTCCTCAATAGCAAAGAGCTGCATGCTACAATCTGTTATTTCCATGACAAACAAACAAAACAAAAGATATATATTTTGCCTGACAAAAGTTTGTTCTTCCTTTGAACCCCTGAAAATCCAAATATGTTCTGCCCAAATTATTCACAGTATTTGTCAAATGCCACTGCCTTGTTTTCCCATGAGAGTGTAAACATGAAGCAGCTGAAATTTTTATTACGCTGCTATGGAAAAAGACTAAGAAATTAATAGCAGGTTAACAAAATACCTAACCTTTGTGAGAGAAACAAATGAGAACTTGTCAAATACAAGGCATCCACTTGCAGTGGGCCAGATCAATGTCCTGCGCATAAGGTTTAGCATGTCTTACAGAATAAATGCTTAATGACAGTGAATGACCAATAATTTATTTTAAATTTCTGCATATTTAGTATATTTCTGTATTTTAATAGGAAATATATGCAAATAATCCTGTTATATACAACATTTTTATATGGCCTTCTTAAAAACCTGGAATGTAGACTGGACTACATGTAATGTTTGTATCTAAATAAATGACTGTAACATTTTTGAGGGCAATTCATCCCATTATAAAACAGCCATTAACAAGTAGAGAAATGAACAATGCCTTGATGCTTCCAGTTCTCTCCAAAGATTATAAAGGCAGTCTGGCTCTGTCAGGATATATATACCAGTGATATTACTAAACTAAGTGTTGTGTATAGGCTGTATATTCAGAATTGCCTTGCCCTGACCTCCAAGGTTGCCTATTAAGGATTCCATGTGCACTTCAGCTGTTCGGTTTTCCAGTGTCCACAGTAAGAGACCCCCCCATAACATTTGGGGTTTTGAACATGAAAAACTAAGACCTGACTAATCAAAATCTGGCGTTCTTTAAATTCCAGTTCATATACAATCTTTAAAAGATGCTTTGGAAAATGTTCCGCTAAATATTCACACACTGTCATCTCAGCCATTGTCTAGGTATCATGGACAAGAATCTCTAATTAGTGGATCTCTTGAAAAACTTTAATAATGCACACCTGCAGTGGTATCATCTTTGCATGAACAGAATGGAACTGATAGGGTTATCCCAATTCATGAGTATGAGTTTTGTATAAAGATATCCAGATGGACTGGAATATGTACATGTGTAGGAGGGCAAGTGCAGGGTGTGCCTGAGAGATAGAGAGAAGCTGCAGATGGTGTTTGACTGTTGAACTGAGAATATGTATCTGTAATTTATCTGGAAGATGAGGTAAACAGCACATTAATTAAATTTGCAGATGATACCAAATTGGAATGTGTTGCAAACACCATTGAGAAATGATGCAAAGCAAAGTGACCTAGAAAAGGTTAGAAACATATGCAAAACTTTAAAAAGTGATATATATAGTCTTGAGAATGAAAATAAGTATATTGAAAAACAGACCTTAACGAAACTAGAGATAACTGAAAAACAATAATATTAAGACAATTTAAAACATGATAACAGTAATTTTATGACCAATTTTAAATCTTCTCTTCTCTTCTCTTCTCTTCTCTTCTCTTCTCTTCTCTTCTCTTCTCTTCTCTTCTCTTCTCTTCTCTCTCTATTTTTAGTGGTTTTTTGTTTTGTTTTGTTTTTATTTGGTTTTTGTTTTGTTTTGTTTTGTTTTGTTTTGTTTTGTTTTGGGGTTTCTTTTGGTGAAGTATCTGCTATATTTTTGTTGATCTATTAAAAATGTGGTTTTTTCAAGCGCAGAAAATTCCTATCACAACCAGAAAGGCACTGTTCCACACTTTTATCTCACAGATTCAAAAATGTACTCATACAGCTATAAAAATCAGTGGCATTGGATGAAAATTGTCCTTATCTTAGTGTCTATAAGCAAAATAACTTCTTTATAGTCTAAAAGTAAAATTGGAACCTCACCTTGTTAATGCCTTACTCCCTGCTAACATCACCTTTACTGCACAGGAGAGGGGTTCCTTTCTTTGCAGTTGGTCAAGCCACTGTAAATCTAATTAAACTCAGAGGTTTGTATTCAGCTTTGAAGTTTGCTGCTTCTGTTAGAGAATAAGGAAGGGTTGTAAAATAATTTTTTTTTCTTCCATCTATACTACTTAAGTAAAACTTATCAACTCCCTCTAGAAACAACGTTACCTTAGCCACCGTGATTACAATATCATTGTGACTGACAGTGAGTTAAATTATGAGAGTAATTTAATTCCAGAATATCCTAAATTTGAAGAAATAAACATCCTCGCCTGGAACCATCATCCAGGAAGTGAGAACTCAATTGTACTTCCTGCTCCGACAGAGAGTTTAGTGTCTGTTTTATGGTCAACTGTGAAAATCAGTTTTACAGGAAGAGTTAAAAAAACAAACAGGAATTAAATTAGAATAAAGGCACACATCGAAGGAGAAGATGACTTTATAGTTTACAAGTAATGACCCTTTTCCTTTTTTCCCAAATGCTTACCCAGAATTGCCTTTACCACTCCAAGAATTGTTTTCATCTCTTGAGCTTTCTCCTCCTTGAAATTAAGTAAATTAATAGTTCTGGAAAGTGAGATCAACATCCCTAGATAACTTGATTGCCAGGATACCTTTAACAGATATGGCTACATGGTACATTTATCTATGTGACAATATTTGATATACAGTAGACTTATGTTCCTGGCTGAATAGTAACTTTGTCTTAATGGCTGGATTACAAAGTACTCCAAATTTATTCAGTCTATTGCTCATAGTTTTCAAAGGATGTAGCGAGTTTGGTCTTTTCAGGATAGGAATAAGGAGAGGCCAGGAATCTTACTAGGAAACAGGTAAACTGTTTTGCAAGAGGACCTATAGCATCAGATGTTTTATGTAGAAGGTATATTTGGTGCTCAAATAATAAATTGCCATGTCTAGTTCCAGACAGGAATATGTGTTTATGAATCCATTTTCACAGAATTACCTCCCTTAATCCTTCTTAATCAAAGTGAGAAACTGATTCAGATGTTCCTTTTGTCCACTGCTGAGTATCCTGTTGTCATATCCTTATTACAATCCACAACTTCCTGTAACATTGAGAAGGCACCTGCCTCTTTTTTTTTTTCTCCTTCTCAAAGAAAATATATTGGTTTTTACTTTGTCTGGTGAATCTTACAGGTTAAACTCTTAAACTCAGCATGGTGCATGGACACAGAAGTTTTGCGGGGTTTCGAGGTCCTCTTCTACAGCTGGCTACAAGAATACTCTTAAAATCCCAACCAAATGCCTGTACAAATGACACCTTGATCAAAACTAATAACAGAAAACCTCGGTAACAAATCCCAAGACTTTTAAGAGAGGTTGGCCAATGCTTAAAAGAGAAAAAATCCCCTAACTATTGGCAAATCTTAAGACCAATATACTGGGGAAACATTTCTGAAGTACATTGACTGCAACCTCTTGAGTAGTGGAAAAGCATGTATCCATAGTTTGAAATATTTGGATTGTTTCTGAGCAGGAAGAAAGACAAAGATCTGGAATCCATTTTTATTGATTCGTTTGCAGAATGCATATTGAGTTTTTCCTGTCACACATGCAGAGCAACTTCACTTGCAAGAACAAGCAAGTGAGCAATCATATCAGGAGACCATGTTTTTGTGTTAAATTGTTGAAGACTGAAAAAAAAGGTTGTAATTATGACTTTGAAGCCATTTATTATCCTTTACACAACTTAACACAACCCCGAGACAACTATAAATTATATATATAACTTTTTTTTCCTTGAAGCCAAAAAAAGCATAAAAAATCAGACATAGTACAAGTAATAAAATTCTATAACCATATAGTATTGTATAACCATTAGAGCTCATACGAAATATAAGCATTTTACAGCAGTATGTAATCCAAGTGATCTTGATGCAGCAAGGATCTAAGCAAAAAATCCTGGCACACAAAGGGCAAGATAATACTAAAGGACTAAAAATAGGCAGAACATCCTGCCAAATAAACCAAAACCCAATATAATCAGCAATGTGAGCAGAGGAGACCCTCCTGTTTTTGAGGGGAGCAGGAGCATTTGAATAAAACACTACACACCAGTGAAGAAAACTGGAGAAGAAATAACGTATGATAACTCCAGATGCAACTTAAAGAGCTCTGATGGCTCATCAACTTCAGCTCAGTGAAATGTCAAGTACCACAGATATTAGTGCTAAATAAAGTTAAACATTATCATCTTTATGGTACTGTATATTGAGACCTAATTTAAGAAGTCTTAAAGACTAAAGGTTTTGTGTTCATAAAGGTAATGGTTAATAAGGTACAAAAAGCAACCAGTAAAAAAGGTGTAATTGATTAATTAATTTAGTAAAGTTTAAAGTTTCAAACTGTCCTTATTTATCAATCTTATGACATCATTATAAAGTCCTAATTTTCATATGTATATATTTTTTATATATATATATGTATACATTCATTTAATGGAAATACTTCTCCCCCAATTAACAAACTGAGTATTTTTCTTTGAAAGACTGGGATTATTCGCCTTGTATCCTTGTACCACCATTGTGTCCACTTCCCTTTAATCTCATTGCATTTTCCCTGAAATTGCATTTACCCTCAAGTAATAAAGTTTTGGTAAGAGTATTCTCAGTATCCCTTTAGTTAG
Organism: Struthidea cinerea; assembly: GCA_013397865.1. Classification (NCBI taxonomy): domain Eukaryota; kingdom Metazoa; phylum Chordata; class Aves; order Passeriformes; family Corcoracidae; genus Struthidea; species Struthidea cinerea. The sequence goes on from VZTI01004351.1 coordinate 79,638, forward strand.
CCTTGACGTTTCTGTTGCCATGCAGCATGACTTTTTTTCTTTGTGTGCATATGAAAGTTGTTTTGAACAGAGATAAAGTCTAGAAAAAGAAAGCAAAGATAATGTTGCAGAGATATATGACTGAATCCAAATCTTTCTTTACTAAACTATTATCTGGTTTAAAATAACTGAGATAAGTGCTGAAAACCTAATCACTATCAGCAATTTATAATCACAATCATAGCTTCACTATCAGTTCAGTGAAATGATTTAAAATTATTTTCTTTTGAGCTGTTAATGTCTCATGAGTTTTCCACAGTGTCTGATGGTAACAGTTTGCAAGAGAAATATTTTTTCCTGTAATAGACAAATAGACAATAGATTTTTATCAGAAGACAGCTTACACAGTGGTGAAAATTATAACAACAAAAAAGATTCAATAAATCAGATAGGTCTTGAACTTTTTCCTTTCAGCATCACTGACTATAGTAGAATGATCTGTTTTTAAAGAGCTTTAAGCTTATGGATGGCACAAAATGGTCCTAGATTTTTGGTTTGGTTTGGTTTGTTTTATTTTGTCTTTTTCTGGTTTTTTTTTTGGGTTTATTTGAGTTTTGATGGTTGGTTGTGGGTTTTTCTATTTTTTTAAAATCTGCATACTGAGACCCTCTGCTGGTGACCTGAATGGAGTTGTGCCAATTTACATTAACAGTGTTGACACATATTTGGCTGTGGATTAAACTAATGCATTTTTCATCTCATACATCTGCCCCAGCCTGTTACCAAAGGCTGGTGTCCCTATGGCAAGGGCAGATGAATGAAAACCTATTTCTTAATCAAGGCTAACTTGATAAAAAAACTTGAATTCAGCATTAGCTTATCTTAATGTGACTGGCTTTAAGTTCAAGAAAATGCTGAGGATCAGTTTAGCTCTTCCTGTTCCTGTGGTGGTGTCTTCCACAAATGGGATAGGCAGCTAGGGGCTGGAGACAGATTCAAATGTCAAATCTCAACACGCTGCAATTTTTTCTTTCTGACACAAAGTCTGGTGGCGACAGATTCAAATGTCCAATCTCAACATGCCACAATTTTTTTCTTTCTGACATGAAGTCTGCTTTAGGAGAAAATCTACTTGCAGCTGCTAGGGATAGATGACTACTGTTCCTCACAGGTCTGCACTGTTCACATGCCTAACCCTTCTCTGGGTTAGAAAGCAAATTGACAATTAAAAAACCAAAGAAAACAACAAGGAAAACCCACAAAAAAACCCCCCAAACAAAAACCCCAATGAACCAACCAACCAAAATAACCCCAAAAAACCCAACCAAAAAGCCAAGCCAACAAAACATATCAAAATTCAGAAAGTATTAACACTCTGTTAAGAAAGAAATTGAAAATGGAAGGGCACATTCCACTACTGTGACTTGAGCTATAAAAAGTTATAATATTTGGTGAATCTTTAAAATGTGGTCCATTTTAAAATTTTCATCCCTATTTGATGCTATGTTAGACATTGATTCTCCTATATGAACTTCACAATGACATGCAAGCAGATAAGAGATCCTTAAGCAGGTGAAATACCTTTTTAAAAAATAAATATATGTATTTTCAAAAATAAAAGTAAGCAAATAAAGCATGGGAAATTGTTCTGAACCCTTAAGAAACTTAGTCTGGGTTATTGTGCGTATATCTCTTAATATCAACCTCATTAAAAGCTGACTGGTTTAGTCCTTGCAGTATTCTAAATAAAACATGCTGAACTACCTGAAAATGTAAGAGGACTCTCATTAACTCCCTAGGCGGTGAAAATACATATTCAATATTAAATTCTTAAATATAGCGCAATGGAATTTTACCAATCTTTCCAAAACACCGTGTTGATGGGGAAGAACAAGCATAAGAAATATCCTCCTGACAGGTAGTGAAATGAAAAGCCTTTGAAAAATGCTGCTTTGAATGAAAATGCCATTCCAGCCCTAGCCATAACACCACATTTCCACCTCTACAGTCACTTGCTTCCCTGTGAATATCCCCCTGCCTTTGAACACAAGTTCTTTATTATTCATTCAGCAGTCTTCCCAGAATGTTTGCTAAAACAAAAGGAGGCATAAGGATTTTAAACAATAAAAAAGTCACCTCGATACCACTTGGCTGTAGATTAAACACAGAGGTCACTGAAAGTAAAAACAAGATTTGACCTTCACAATTTCAGTACACATTGATCAGGGCAATGCCGAGCAATGTGAGCAGGCAGTCTGAGCAGGCATCTGTACAACCTGCAAACAGCTGAAAAAGGTGCCTGTGCCAAAGCCATCCACAGCTCTAGTGGAGCAGCCTGCATATTTTCAAACCGAATTTTGCTATTATGCTTCATTCCTTATATTGGTGTAAGAGACTGTGAACTAGAATATCTGAAGAATGGAAGTAAAGTAGGGTTTCTTTATTCGTGTGGTATTTTGTTGCTATAAATATCTTGGGGTAGTTGCTTAGTTGTTTGGGGTTTTTTTCCTACCACTCTTGCTCAATGCCTGCTCACAGAGAGCTAAGGACACAAATAATACAAATAGTTTTGACAAGTAAGAATTGTTATTGTTGTACCTATATAATATCAATTGTAAGTCTACCACCCAGACTATACTTGAAATAAATTAATACACTACATATTACTGTATGTATTGTAAGTATTTGATTTGAATATATTCCTGGAACGCAATATAGTTTGTTGGGGTTTTTTTCTCTAATTTATCTTACTGTTTCAGAACACACAGTAATTCTTCTCTTGATAATTGTACCCACATGTACAGAAAAACATTGACAACCTCTTTGAATGATTATTCAAGACAGAGAATTTTCCTTTTGATTTGAAAGCCTGTGGTGGGTAGAATTTCCTGGCTTGCCAGAGAGCCAGAGTGGGGTCCTCTATACGCTGCAGTGGGAACACTTGCTCTGGCATGGTTTTCCATGAACTGCAGGGGAAACTGATCCAGTGCCTGGAGCACCTTCTCCCCTCCTTCTTCTCTCACTTTGGTGCCTACAGAGCTGTTTCTCTCACATTTTCTTACTCTTCTCACTCACAGCTGCTGTGTATTTTTTATCCTGTCATAAATATGATATCATACAGGAACCAGCAGCATTGCTGAACAGCTCAGATTTGTGCAGTGGTGGGATCATCTCAGAGTCGACTGAAAAGGGCTCCGAGGCCAATACAGCTTCTGATCTCACAGAAGCCACACTTGCAGCCCTCCTGCTACCAAAACTGTCATATAAACAAAGTCCTTTGCTGCTGTTCATTTCTATTACTTCTTTTACCTTGATTAATATCAAATTGTATTCCTCTCTACTAATTTAAAAAAAGAAGAATCTTCTTTATATGTTTCTGTCTTTGTTAACAATATTTATGTTTCCCTGCCTCATCCATTCCTGGTTTCCCTTTTTGTCAATGTGGAAACAACTCATTCTCATACAACAAGGATTGGCCAATGCATTCAAAAACAGGAAAAAAAAAAAGGTAAAAAGAAAATGGACAATTTTGAATCACACAATTGTACAAAATTTTTTTTAGGTTGCAGGAGATTTAATGGCATTGCACATTCTCATTATTGACCATGGAATTTTGGTTATCTGGGCGCAGCTGGATGTCATGAAACTTTAGAAATATTTTTCTGTTTCTATGGAGTAGGGTTTGCCAATGTATCTTATCTGCTCCGTAGCAGCTGTCATGATTGGGAACTACTGAATATACTTTTTTTAAATGTCAAGCAATAAATAAATAATTGGTAATGAAAAGGGGATAAGGCACTTAGAATGTAACTGTATAACTTAAACCTGTGAGGTGCATCACGTCACTTTGCCAGTTGTTTGCAATTATTCTCAAACAGGAAAACAAACTGGTAGCAAAACTAAATCCCAGAAGAATAATAACTACTGAATTTACATCCACCAACAAACACAATTCCACATATATTTTCCCTGTATAAGATATGAATGAAGAATTTTTAAATTTATACAGCATGAGAATTACACCAACAGCAGGAAGTGCATAGAAGAAGAAACCAACCAAGCAAGTTTAACTTTTGAGCATTAAATGTCAGAAAAAGGCCATATGCAGTAGCTGTGTTTCAGGGAATGAAGGGGATACTCTTCAGAGACAGCTCATCTACTGTTTTTTTTTATATCTAATGTTCATTGTGATGTAGTTGTGTATCATCTAATATAAGAAGACTGAAATAAAAAAGAATAGAGAAATGGAAAGCATCAACATTACTTTCGCACAAATTCAATTATAAAATTAGTGGTTTCCTCCATCTTCAGTCATAAATAAGGCAGAAAATTAGCAGGTGGGCTTCCTCTGTACTCCAAAGATGTGCCAATCCCAAACAAAAAAATATTTAACTATGTGGATTGAGTTGTCCCTGAGGAGGGGCACTTTTTCCTCCACAGGAATTGAATTTGGCTGCCCAGTTAGGCAACTAGTGCCCTAAGAAAGTAAGAAATTTATGTAAGAAGTGTGGAGATGAAAAAGGACCTATGGGAGATGTGTGTTCTTCTGAAGAAGAAGCTGCATGTCAGACAGGATAACAGGTATCTCAAATGCTACTGAACATATGTTTGGTCAACTGGCTCTCACTTTGATGTTTTTTCAGAGCAATTAATGATGTTTCATTCAGCTGAACCCTCTGCAGAGGCATCTCATACCATCTACAAACCATGGAGTTGTTGAAGGCATGTGCAAAGGGCTGACAAGGTAAGCATACAGTGTTGTCTGAAATACCCTATGTATTTCCCCCTGGCCTGAGACTGCTGACTGTTGGTTCAGAGCAGAGTGAATTTCCCTCTTTTTTTTTTTTTTTCCCTTCCCTTTTTTAATACAGATACATCTGAAATCCTAAAAAGTTTCAAATAACATTAGACAGCAATGTTAAGATGACTGTATGGATCTCTTGGACCTTTTTGTCTTACAGTGGTCATGAGATTACACTGGACATATGAATAAACTCTCAGTTAACTATAATGAGAGCTTAAAAACTTGGCTCATGGGCAAACACCTACATTGAAACAACTGAATTTTAGGATCAACTGTTTGAGGATGGATTTCCTCCTTATTTGTTTACCTAAATATAGGCATGATATTTGAAGAGCTCTAGGTTGTTAAAGACAACCCTATGTAACAGACTTTCCATTTACAGATTAGGATCCCACAGGTTGTCTGAAACAACAAAAAATAGTCTCTGTTCCAGCAATTAAATTCAGAGCTTAATGCTGAGTAATATAGATGTTTTGACTTCCTTGTGGCCAGCATTTTACATTAGCTTGTGAGAAGTTCTTGACAAATATTAATAAAATATAGAAGTATTTAGGAAATATATATGTAATAAGATTCCCTGTTAATTTTATCTCCTCTAAAAATGTGATTAAAGAGACACCCAAATTCTTTATTAACATTCCATGCATTTCAACAGCTGAATTTGTTTTCAGTGTTGTATTTGTATTATTAATAATTTAGAAGATCATTCTTTTGTTTACCTTTCTTGTTGTTGTCACTACAGTCTTTGTTGTGTATAAATGTTTTGGGGTAATTCTGTCTTTTGAGCATCATAAACAGTAACAAATGCTTTTTGATTCACTTACAAATTATAAGAGAAGAGCCATGAAATTTTCCTAACCTTTTCTGCAGCTCAATAAATCACAAACAGACAAGAAAGTTAAGCACTGCTTCAGTGGAAAATCAGCAGACAGATGTAGCACACATTCCCCTCAAAATAATTCAGAACCTGTTCCAATTTATCAAATGCCTACTTTATCTGTCAAAACAATGTCCTTTCTCAAATAAAGGGCATTGTTTCTGCAGCAAGAAAAAGGTTCTGATGTATTGTTATCTGCAAATGGATGGTGGAATAATGGAACAACAGGCAGCGTTTCAAGCTAAGAGATCAAAGGGCAGAATACATTACAATTCTTGTTAAAATAAATTAGACAGAAATTGTAATTTTAATAAAGACATTTATAACCTTAAAAAATATGTTTTTGAGTTCCCAGATCAGCAGAAACAATGAGAAAATCCCTTTAAATATGGAAGTTGATACATTTCTTCCCATTGTGAGAACTTCAAGTTTCAGAGCTGTAACGTACGTTAGCTGGTATCTTGTGCTGACATGACACTATCTTACATTTGCAGAGGAAATATTTTCAATTGCTTTATTCATTTTTTACTGTATTTTCATATTACTATCATACTACAAAAGCATTCTTAGATTTATAGATTAAGAATGTCTATAAGTAAAATTTGGTGTCTTGAAATCTGCCAGGATAATTTTAATCTTAAATGTTCAAAGATGTATTTTGATATCAAGTCACAATATTGAATCAAACTCCTCCCTAAAAGTAGCCTTCCTTTACAAATTCCACTAATGAAATTAAATCAAGAATTAAAGCTTTTTAAAGGCCTATTCTCTCTAGAGCAAATTAGAAAACAACAACAAAAAAAGTAAACTGTTAATAATTTCCAATTAACTGAAAAAGCCCAGGAGTTTTAAGTGTTTAGCAAATCTGTTTACTCAAACCTGGTTCTATTATCAAGCCATTGTAATTCTCAGATACTTTCTTTAACCTCAACATGTCAGATATTTATGATGATTCCTGCAGCCAGCTTGATCCTGAGCTGAACTGTGACAACTTTGCACTGATGTATCTGTCTCCTCCATGATTGCATGTGGCTCTTTCATTCTTATATTCTTCCATTTTTCAATTCTTCTTTATGTAACTGTGACCTCTGTCAGTTATTAGGCTTTTCTTCTTATGATATACTTTTTAATATCACAGAATCCTCTAAAAATACATGATTGAATCAACTCCTTTAGAAATGTATTCATTTATAATCAGCTAACAACAGCTTCAAAAGTTAGATATATTTCTTTTTTTTTAATAAACACTTTACTTACACCTTGATATTCATAATCTCTAAAACAGAGTGTCAAACATTCTATGAAAAGAAACTCAAGGATCAGAATCATAGCAAAGTAAAAATATTTTGCTATATATCCCCTGAGGTCGGATTTATTTTCAATCTAACTTTTTATTTTGGTGCCATTCCAGTACAAGGTAAAAACTAAGCCCATCATCTTTAAACTTGGGCATCTGTTAAAGCTCAGTTGTGCCAGCTCTTGCTCAACTGTGTAAGTAGATGTCTGTGTTTATAAATAGTCCAGCTGAAATCAATTAGTCCTTGCACAGTGCAATACAGCTGATGGGGAATTCTAGAATTTTCCTAACTTAATTAAGATTAGACTAACTCGGAAAGATTACTGATATCAAAATAAGCTTTGACCCGTGTGAAACTGGTTAGAATTGTGGAAGAATCATTGCATCCCCATTTGCACATCCACAGTCCCTGGCTCGAAGTAGTTCCACACACTTTTGCTACCACCATTGTGTGAGAGCATTCTCTGCTCTGCTGCAGTCTGGATTGAACAGTTTAATTCAGAAATTTGCACCAGTGCAACTGATTTTGCCCACACTATGCTAGGGAACAATCACATGAGCAAAGTTAGTTACTGAAAAGCTGCAGGATGCCTGCCAGCTAGTGGGTAGTGAGAAGAAACTGAGTGATAAAAATTGTCACTTCAGCACAGCCCAAATAAGAAGGGGTTGTGTATTTAAGTCTCAAAGGTATGCACGATTGGGCTAGCACATGCAGAATACAATTCACTGAGAAATGAGACATTCTTTTACTGCTCTTCGCTGCTGGAACCTTTTAGAACAGCACTAGTTTGTCTTAACCAAGCAATAAACCATTTTTCAGTGCAGTTTTGTCGTATTGATCAAAACAAATTGAAACCAATAGCTAAATAAAGAATCTTGCTAGTAGAGTAAATAGACACTAATGTTCTGAGAGTTAGACACACATATTCAAGAACCGCTTCAAGATCTTCATCCCACCTATTTTTTCAAGAAGTAGTTGACAATCATTCTATTACTTTGCAAGCACATTGCTGAAAACTCAAAGGTAACTCTATTTAAGAAATTATGAATAGATAAATTTTTATGACTGGTATTTGCACTGAAGTGATGAAAATTAAGAGCTAAGAAACAACTACAGGTGTCATTTTAATTTAATAAAGATATTCTGTGGCTATTGACAAAAGAAAATGGTCATTAAATAAAGATTAATGAGGAAGTGAATTAAATTCAGAGAATGTGAAGATAAAATAAAAAACGTATCTGAAGAAAACAAACCTTTCTCTTCCAGATATTCTTAATCAAAATCAGAGACAAAACCTAAACTGAAATGGTTAATTAGGACCCTGGCCGAAATCTCTAGGCAACCAGAATGCCAGCCGAAATTACTGAGGTTTTCAGATGCGCAGGCGATTAGGAATAAGATGATCCCAGATCAGTGCAATTTTTATACAGAGGACCACAATCTCTATTGTAATCTGACTTTGGATTGGTCTGGAAGCAAGCTGGAAGAATAAAAAACACCCAATTTGAATATCAGCCTAAACTATCTGAAACCAAAATCAACAGAGATACAACAGCGTAAATGGTTGGCAAAGAGTAAATAATTTGCCATAATTCTCTGCAGAACTGCAGCAGGAACTTTTCCTCAGAGTCATTTCTGATGCTGAGAAAGCAAATTAGGACCTTGTTAACACTACTCTCTGCTGCCTTGCCCATTACGTACTCACTCCCCTCCATGAAACAAACATAAAAGTGCGACTAAAAATGAATAGATAATTCTGATGTGATAGCACATTTCCCAGGGGAAAATGACGTGACAAAGCACAGGAGACTGGGAATTAAACCGAGAGGATTTAGGACATGCAAAGTATCCCATGTCAAGTGAAAAAATATCAACGAACCCACTAATGCTGTCTGTGGAACACTTTCAGATTCATGTTTCTGTATGACATTATAAAAAAGAAACTCACACAGGATTTTTGGTTTGGCACAGTTTCCTTTCTTTTGACTACATGCTGCTTCTGCTTAAGAGAGAATTTTCTCAGCAATAGTTTGAAAATACAGTGCATAAGAAACAAAGTGAAAAATTTGTAAATTAAAGTGATCAAGACTATAAACAGTACATTCTGCGTGAGAAAGAATGCTCACAGAAAAAAAAGGTAGGAAAAAAAAATTGCCTTCTTAAGGAAGTTAAAGTATTCAGGAAATGTTTTATTCACTGATAGCCAAAAAAACAGGATCTTGCCTCTCTACAATACAAAGTAATGGAAGAATAAAATAAATTATATACAACTGATTTGACAAAGCTCTTCCTAACTGTAATAAAATTTCACAAGGTGGTCAAAAACCACATTGTTATCTACACTTTCCACTAATATAATTCTGCTCAATTATCATTTTTGCTTTGAAAGCTAGATTCACTTTTTGCAGATGTGAAAGAAAAATGAAGTCATGTGTGTCACTCTGCCTTAAAAAAAAGAACAACAAAGTGGTTTGTGGTTCATTTTTTCATCCTCTTCTAACAGAATTTCATAGGAAATCAAGTATGAAACCAAATAGATAGATAATATCCTTATTTTTCACTTGATATTCACATGTTGATCTTGTAATTAGGGAAAGAAAATCAAGACAGTTTAATCTGGCTTCTCTCAGGAAAATGACTTGAAGAATACAAAGACCTGTATACAGTTATTAACTTAGAAGTTAACTGTGACTAATACTTAGATGAACACTCAGGCTTATGAAACCTTGATCTTGTCTGCTAAGTAGCTTTGTAAAAGCTAGTCCCAAATGGAGCTCTTTTCCATATATCATTTAGTTGAAAAAGAAAAAACAACTCATTTCATTTACATTTCAACAAATTATGTTGACTTTGGTAGTGTATAGTATCAAATTAAATTACTACACATCATATTTTTCTCCAAAGTTAAAATTAATTGTGACATTGAGTAGATAGTTAAACATACACTAAAAATGACAATTTAAAAATGAAATATTTCATGCTTAATTAAGAAAGGTTATGAATAACTTCCCATTTGGAGTGTTTTACAGTCCTTTATCATTTGATATACACATCAAAACATGAAAATAAAAACTATGGATCTTCCAGTCTAATACACAGCTTACAGTAAAGGGAATTTTGAATATCCCCTTAGAGATTTCGGCAATGATTTTCCACTCCATTACACCAATTTCATACTGGGGTAAGTCCATTGATGTCAATGGTGTTACATCAGTTTAAAAACAATATGACAGAATAGAAGATCAAGGTTATTCAAGCTCTTATTTATGGTTATGGAAAATTGCACACGTCTGATGTACATAACAAGACTCCGTTGTTTTGTATTTCTTTGATAATGAAAATGTCCTCGTATACAAAAAGGCAGAAAACTGAAGTTGAAACATAACAGATATTTACCAGCTAAACATACATAGGTGTAGACAGCAAATGCTGGTTGTAAAATAACCATGCAAGATGACAGCTGCTCAGCTATACTAAAATTAAATGTGAGAAAAGTTTGAATAGATTGAATTTTCAGAATTTATGAAGTCCTAGGGAACTGTAAATCAAGAAGTCAATAGTTTTAGAGTTATATCTACTTCTGCAGCACAAGTATTTTATATTTATTTATTTACCTTAGTATTTTATTTTTATTTATGTTTCCAGAAATGTAACCAGACTGATTATTGAGAATTTGTCAAATAGGTTGCTCTTGAAACAATAACAACATAACTAAAAATTCTGTCATAGTCACAAAGTCAGCTACAATCTCCTGTCTGGAACATAAAATTATCTTACTGGCTGTATCTTCATCATAGTTAAGAGACTTTACCTGAGAGCAGTCTGAACCTTTGGTTACTTCTAATGCACAGTGCTGCCCAAATATACCACCAAGCTGTTTGCACAACTTGTCTGGCCTGTGGCAGAGCATATCCGAGCTTTCTGTGAAAAACTCTGGTGTGTCTGTGGTGGGGAATCAACTTCTCTTTTCTCCTAGATGCCTTCCACAAGAGCAGAGGAGATAGAGGCGTAGGATTAGACATATTGCTCCCTCTCCTAGTTCATGCTACAAGCAATGATGGAAAGACTGCAAACTCTAGGTACCTGTAGATATACCCACAAAACTTTGTAAGGAACATATACAGACAGTCAATATGGATGAGTCGATGTTTTATTCTCAAGCAGACCTGGGTATCATGTATTCATGGAATCCTGTAGTGCTTCATTTAACTTTTCATTCATGGAACTTCCAGATTTTTTCTACTGAAGTAATACCTAATAATACCTTCACTTATCTTGTATTTGTGCAGAATTTTTTTTTTTCTGAGAGCACTTTGCATTTTTACTTACTGAATTGTGTGTTTTTTCTGTAACACAGTTTATCTAATTTATGTAAATATTTTTAAATTCTATTGCCAAAAACTGCTTACATCCCCTTGCTCTGCAGCTTGGTGTCATTTATAGAGTAAGACCCATTAAGAGCAAGTGCTCTTAAATTGTCAAAATCAGTAAAGGAAAATTGAGATAGACTCAGGTCATTCTCTTCCCATTTTTCTCTTTCCTTCATTTTTCCAATATTATTGTGATTCTCTCTTTAACACTTTGTCAATAGTTTTCCAACTAGGACATTTTTGCCATAGGAAAACATAACATGAGACTATGTCAACAACCCAAAATTTGCAGCATTCACTGCCTTTTAATCCTCACAAAGCCTGGTCTCTTGGAAAAGGAGAAAAGATACATTGTTTGAAGATAAATATATGAATTGTTTCTTGTCACCTTAACATTGTGATTTTTTGTGTGGCTGGATTTTGGCCCAGGTGTTTTATTTACTTTATGGCTGTAAACAGATGCAGACTTGAAATTCTTTTATTACAAGGAATTGTGAGTAAAGTTACTCTACATAAATGCAGCAGTTCCCACTAGCTGTTGTATTTTCTTCTGAAATATTCTGGAGAAGAATGGACAGCATGACATCTGGGTATAAAATCCTTTTACTTTATAAAGCATCACATTTCAGCATCTAAATTTAGTGGTTTACAGAGTAGGTATCTACTTATCAGAAGGAAACTCAATCCATTTGCCTAAACATAGATATATAATACCATCCAAAATAGAAGAGCTAGGTTATCACACTCGACCTTTTAGCTTTAGAAAGGTGTTTATTTCCAGTACATTCTTTGTCACGTCATTCCTGAGTAAAATGAAGCTTGGCCATGTAGATCAAATGTAGACTGGTACATTGTAAATACTAACTTTAGTTTTTTTCAGTCTATACTTGAACCCAAAATAAGTACCAGATTAATTTAACTGGACTATCAAAACAAACAGACAAACCTCAACCCCTTCCCCTTTAATATTTTTGAAAGAAACAAAAATCAAACAGTAATACAAAACCTAAACTTAATAACAGAATATATTAAAAAGTGGAAAAATATTGATGTAAACAAGAATGACACAAGTCTATAAGGAAATATACCATAGAGAACTTGGATATGAAGATACATATTGATTTAAAAAATATTTTGAGTTAGTGCAAAAGAATGGATGTTTTCCTTTTTCTCCTGTGTAAAAAGGTAGGCTAAATCAGACAGGACCCTCTATCAGGTCTTTTCTCCTCTTACAGACTTATTTCAGGCTGAACTGAGCCACCTTCTGGAAAGGTCTGTCTTTCTTCTTCTATTTAGAATTAAAGTGGCCAAGTGTCTTACAGTAGCAGCTAACATTCAGATGGCTGCAGTTCAGTAAGAATAATCCCATCCTGTCTATTCTCCTACACCAATTGTTTCATAGAGTTTTAATCTCATTGTGCTTCAAAAGTTATATCAGTGGGGTAAAAGACTGCTGGAAAATAGCTTCATTGCTTCCTGGATTAGCTCGTTGATCAGTGTTTTTATCAATGATAAATTAGCAAGGTGGCTCCAAAAATATTTCTTCTTGTTTAGCCCTTTGCAATCTTTGACAGTCTGAGAGAGTTGGGGCTATTCAGCTTGGAGAAGAGAAGGCTCCAGGGAGACCTTATAGCAGCTAAGAACAGGTTGAAGAGGGAATTTTTCAAGGTCATGTAGTGATAGGAAAAGGGGAATGGCTTAAAACTGAAAGAGAATAGATTTAGATTAGTTGTAAGAAAGCAATTCTTTACTGTGACCTGCTGGAAGAAGTTGCCCAAAAAAATTGTGGACACCTCATTCCTGGAAGTGTTCAAGTCTTCAAGGCCAGGCTGGATGGGGCTTTGAGTAACTCTGGTCTAGTGGAAGGTGTACCTGCCCTTGGCAGGTGGGTTGGAACTAGATGATCTTCAAGGTTCTTTCAAGATATTCTATGATTCTGTGATAAATCTCCAGAAGGTTTTGTGGTTTTTTTGATATTTTTATTAAAAAAAAACTTTCTGTGGTTGGCCAGCTGCCGGTTTTGGGAAAATAATATTTTGAACATCATTTTTGATGAAGACAAGTTAGTAAACTGTGGTGGTTTGTTCTTGGCTGGCTGTCAGAAGCCCACCCATCTGCTCTCTCACACCCCATCCTCAACATGATGGTGAAAAAAAGAGGCGGAAGAGTGGAAACAAAGAGAGGGAGAGCGAAGAGAGAACTAAAATGAGTTTAAGCTACTGATATGTTATATAGATTTCATAAAGTGAGAAATAGGGGGATTTGGCCTGTGGTATTTTAAGCCAATATTTCTAACAGCACAGGAGAATGTCCTACCTACAACACACAGTGCAGGAGTTAAGGACTAGGAGATGTCAAGCATGGGGACCACTTACTTCATTTCTGTTGAAGCTCTATTTCTCTCTAGGGAAAAATGATTCTCACAGAAGTTAGGGCATGATTCTTTTTTTAGTAGTTAAAAAACATGCCGTATACAAGAACAGTATACAATAATTTAATTATCTTCTTCTGCATGGTTTATACATTTTATAAGAAATTTTGGCTGCAAAACAGAAGTACTCCTTCAAACTCAAAAACATTCAAAGGAGACCAAAATGTTTGGAAAAGTCTCTTTTACAAGGTGTGTAAGTAATCCTCTGCCAGATTCAGAAGCATGGATAAGTAATGTACCTTTTGTGGCACATGAACTAATTTAAAGGACTGTCTAGATCCTTTGCATTTACTATATGGTAGGTATTCAGTATTAAATAGCATAGACTATTTGTCATATTTACCGTGGAACCATGAGATCCATACGGATTGAAAGACTTTTTTGTGGGATCATGTTCCCCAATTATTGCTTATTTTTTATTAATTATTTTTCTGCGTCTTTCTTCTGAAGGCAGTTCTTGCAAGCCCTTCAAATATGCACAATCACTTTAGATATGATTAGGCTGTATCCAAAGCCTGCAAAAGTTAATAGGAATATTCTTACTGATTTCAGTGGCTTTGTTTACAGCTAAAAGACATGCGAGTTGAAGTCCATCATTCATGTGTCACTACAGGGATAACTCTTTGAATACATAGACATACTCAGATATTTTAATGCCAGTGATCGTGATAAATTAACCTCATCTCATGTACATGCTACCAGACACTTAATTTCATCAAGTCAAATCATATGTGCAGTCAGCACAAAGCATTCTTCATTTTCCTTATGTGATATGTTTAAGGCTAGACAATTGCTTTATGTCTTTTCAATTCTGTATTTCTCCTGTTGGACCACAATTTGTCTTGATGCCTATTGAGTCCAAAACTGCAGAATTGTCTCTGAATCACTGTAAACCAGCCTTGTCTCTTAAGCGCCCAGCTTCATTTTAGTAACATAGGAATAAGACCTGCATACCATCTTAGCTCTTTGCACACATGATTACATGTGTAGGTCTGTTAAATTTTTGGAGAATGTAGTTCACAATAGAGTTAAAATGGTTAAAACCCACAGTGAACATCTTTGCCATATCCTTTGTGAAAACCAGTGCCATGCACTGGCATGCTCAGGAGAGCATTTTCAAATGGGACAAACTGAGTACTTTCAACTATCTTTTGTGTACTGGTGCTTCAGAATTTTCTTTAGTGTTTTGTTCCCAATGTATACACTTTTTCTTTCTGGGAGTAGAGCTAAACCAAATTTTTAATCCATCAATAAATTGATTTTGTTTCACACAGTTACATATATGGTGAGCTTTTACTTTAGTTACTTGGTTATTATTCATTTTATTCATTCCATTAATGGGAATTCAGAAGAGGAAAAATATTGTTTCAGCTCAGATCAACAGGAACACTTTTGATTGTCACTTTTGCAAAACAAAGCCTGGCAGAATTTCTGTGAATAAATTCTTACTTATTTAATCCTCAAGATTTAAACACTCTAAGGTTTTATCTTCTTAAAAAGCATTTAAAATTTAAAATAAGATTTTGTGTTAAAAAAAGAAAGAGTGAAAAATGTACCTCGCTAATCCCATATTTCAATCATTATAAAGTTGGTATGGGTTTTTTCAATCTTCAGAAGATCAACTTTTTCAGAGAATTTTGTAATATTCACATGACTATAAAGAAACAGGTACCAGGTATATCTTTGAGAATTTTCAAAAATATAGCACAGTCATAGAAACTAATAAATTCTACCCAATACTTTCAGCATTACTGTCTGGCTCTCTAATGCTGTATCTAATGCCAGCTTCAAATTCATTTTGAACTGACTATCCAGGCATATTCATTGGCAATCTTAGTCTTAATCTGATCTACTGTTTCTGTTCTCATCTGTATTTCAGATTCTTACAAATTTTTCTGAATTTACCTCTCAAAATTTCAACATCCTTTGGCCTTAAACATGCTATGCTTCCATGTGTCCTGTACTCTTTAATTAAAACCATATTTCTTTTTATATTTTTCCTTGTAAAGCACTTCTCCCCTCTTTCATTTCAGGAATACAGTTTTCATTACTTCCCTTAGTCTCATTTAACAAAAAAATATTGAAATGCTCAACAATTTGAGAATGAAAGACTTTTTAAAACTAAATGTGTTTCTTACCTCCTCTTTAGCTGGCACTCGTTTTGGTATAAAGACTGAAGTGTTTTCTAAATGACTTACAATTATTCTTTTTATGAAATAACAGCATCACCCATCTCAAGTTAATTTTCTTAGTTCACAAGTACTCCAGTTAAAGTGCTACAACAATTATTTAAAACCAGGTACTTTTACACAGTTCTAGCAGTGCGTCCTCCTAAGAACAATTAATCTCAAAAATATGTTTGAGAGATAAATATCCCTTTCAAGAGGCTGCCTTCTTTGTTTTTTTGGTTTGGTTTGTTGGTTTTGTTTTCTTGTTTGTTTGGTTTTTTGTTTTTTGTTTTCTGCACAGAAAATACTTGATACAATTGTTCACACTTCAGCATGAATTGACATTTGAAATCACTGGAAAGGACCCTGTGTAGTCCTGTCTTGGGGTGACTTTATGATGTGTATCCCCTATCGCTGCTCTATGCCCAGAAATTAATTTTGTGCCTTTTCTGTGCCTTTAAACTGAGCCTGAGAGAGGACAGAGGGAAAAAAAAAAAACAAGCAAACTTTTCAAAACAGTTGTTCAAGGACACAGACACACACTCCTCTGTGTTCTCCTACTGCAGCAGCAAGAGTGGAGGAAGCACCCTTCTTGCTTTTCAGCCAGATTTCAGCTCCTTTTCTCCCGAGGGAGACGGAGAGTTGAACTTTGTTTTCATGGGACTTCAGTTTTTCCCTTCTTCTCTTCTGGACTGTTTCAACATCAGAACACACTGAGAGAATTTTCTACCAAGGCCCAGAGTTGAGCCCACACCGACCCAGCTCTGAGGAGGAGGAGAGAGACCACACCTACAGACAGACTCTGAAATCTTCCCAGGTTTATCTCCACAGCGAGAGGTTTTATTATTTAGCATTATTATCCTTTTCCTGTGTGTTTGTTAAATAAATAGTTTTTTATCTCTTTCACTTTCCTCAGAGGAAAATTTCTTTTTCCCGAACCTGGTGGGGGAGGGGTGGTTGTAACCTGACTTCTATCAGAGGATATTTTCCTCCAAATTTGTCCAACCCAGCACAAGTCCTATGGTGTTCACACAGCTCTTGTGTCATCTTCCATAATCTGGTGCAGAAGTCTCAGACATTATTTCAATGACAGAATGTGGGTGAGGGTTCCCTACCTGCTGCTAGTCACAGCCTCAGTCTCCACCCCTGTACACACACCCAGTTCTCCCTTTCCAGAATGTTCCCCAGTTAATTGTCTGTCATGTTGGCTCCTCCCTGACTCCCCCCAAGTTAACACCCCTGGTTTTACCCCATTGGACTTTGTACCCTTGTTCCTCCCCTGCACCTTTATCCTATTAGTCCAAGTTGTAAACCCCTCCCTCACTTTCCTCCCTTAAAAACCTCGGACACCCCTAGAGTTCTCAGAGTTCTTGGAGTTCTCCCCACACTCTTGCCACGCTGCAATAAACGCTGTCGTTGGTAAGAGAGAGAGCTCTCCTTCTCTTCCTCTCTTCGCCTCCGGGGTCGCCTTGCCTTACCACCGCACACCACCTGCAGCCTGAGCATCCCGGACGACGGGTCTCGGGAGACCGATTAGCCGGTCTCACCCCGCTGCCTGCGACAACCTGCGCAAAGGCGGCTGACCGCGCGCTGCCGAGAGGCAGACGTCACAGGGCAGTGTTCGCAGACACTGTCGCCGAGCCCGGCCGGGATCGGACCGGACGCCGCTTTAGCGGCCGCGCTGTCCGAGGGTCCGCGGCGACAACAGAACACATATTTTTAGGCTGTTCTATAAAGATCGTAGTCCAAACACCCACTCCAAACTAACATCTACATTTGGTCAGGTTATTTGGCAATACTGACTGAAGTCCGAACAAAGTTTCATCACTCCTTGATTTTTTATTTTACTGTTCATTCTTAATTGCTGCTTTAAGACAATATTCTTCCAATGTAGTTATAAACAAGAAGAAGCTCCCACAAACTGGGAAAAACATCCTGACACCATAAAAATGAACAGGGATGAGATTTATATTTCTTGAAATTCAGCATGGAAATCAATTGCTTAAACAGAGATATCCAGTGAAGTGTGAGATAACTGAGGGTATCTAACCTGACTTGCAGTTCCTCACCAGAACTCACAAGTTTCCTACAGATCCTGTGTGTTATATACCAGCTGCGTGCACAACACCTCAGATGTCTTGTCATTTCAGATAGTTCTCACTATGTATGCTTCAGAAACTTAGTCACACCCCTTCAGATGTGTAGGTAAAATCCACCTTCTGTGTGTTTATTAAAACTCAGACAAATCACACAAAATAAACATTAAAAGTAATTCTAGGAAGTTTGTGTAAGATCTCCCTTAAAAGCAGATACCCATAGTTAAATTATTTTTTATATGCTGATGATACAAATACTAGTTCAGACTGTACCAGAATTAAGTGATTGTGCTCTCACAATCTTCTTCCGAAGTCAGCTGTTGGTTCGATCTGAACATTTTGGTTTAAATTAGTACTTTTCCTATGCTCTTAATCAGAAAGGGACTTGAAAAAAGGGGAGAGAAATTATGATTACCTTTTTTTCAAATTTAATTAGAAATCCCATGGAGTCAGCATGTCCGTACCTTGAGGAAGAGACTCATTCATGTCAGTTAGTAACAAGACATCTGGTCTCTTTAGAAGAAGTGCTGATAGGGTTTCAAGTTTCCTTGGCCAGAGGAAGGGACTGTGGTCTTATTTATTTATTGAGAGAGATGCAAGTATCACTTTATCACTAGAATCATACTGTTTATGCATCTTTTTTTAAAACTCCCCTTTGGAGAAAGACTTATTAGCATTCGGTATCCTAAGGTTATTCCAAGTCTTGGTATGGCCTGACAGGTGCAAATAAAAGGAAATTCATTAGGAGGTAGGCCACCTCCCATACAAACACTGCCTCTGAGATTGTCACATCCACAAAGTTTTCAGTGCCCCTTCACCATTCTATGCAGGTTTGTGAGCTCTGGCAGCAAGGAGACCAGGAACCTGACTGGTTTGTGTCAAGGCAGAACTGGTGATACAGAGATATGTCATCTCACTGGTGCCAGCAGCCTTTGAGGCAAAGGAAGAAAACAATTCTTTGTGGTTTGATTGCTTCTATTTTTGTCTTAAGTAGAGAGAAAATTTAAAATTTTTCCCTCCTAATACCTCTTACCTCTGTGTTTATCAGGCTTTGATGTGTATTATAGCATCACTGCATGCATAGGAAAAAGCAATATGGAACAATTACTAAACCTCTTTTTTTCTTTTTTCAAAGCAAAAAAAACAAATGAGCAAGAAAGATCTCTCCAGAATCTTATATATTTTGCAACCTGAGAAGAAGGAAGTTCTTACAGGAACTCTGGTGACTAATCAGGCAGAACATTTAATGACTTTACATCTGTTAATATATGAATTCTTAATAAAACCCAGGGAAGAATTTGTTTGATGCAAAACTGAGTGCCAGATTCAAATTTCATCAAAGTCCAGGGTCCATCCAATTTTACGGCTTAATAACTATCTCTGTGTTCATCCGTAAAAGCTTCTTTTGTGTGTTTAGATATATGTTCTCATGTATCACAGTATAACTACTCCACTTCGATTTTCTGAGTGTTTCAGACTTAATTCTAGTTAAGAGAAAGTTGCCAAATTTCTACTACAAAACTTTTATTCCTGGTGACGGTGATTAAACCAGAAATAATTAATTTTCTACATTCTAAGATGAGAACATATATTTCTGTCCAAATAGAGTAAATATGGTAGAGGAATCAGCGATAATAAACAAAGAAATGCAATTATTATGAATGCAATGTTTGGAACAAAAGCACTTCTTAATATTTTCATGCAGTTTGGTACAAAGAAGTCACCTATTGTCATACAATTAATTTGTTTTCAAACTTGGTAAATTTTTATGAAAGTAGAGTTTTAGATTAAAAGGATAAATGTTGCTACAGTACACTAAGTCATATGAGTGTATTCCATGTGTCAAGCTATTAGAAAGTAAGCATGATGCAAATTCATTGTCTCATTCCATGTAATCACACAAAAAGAAAAGAAAATGCGAAATCGTTGTTGAGGGATGTTCCTTCTGGAGCATAAAGGTCTGTTCTTAGTGTAGTATATGTGGAGCCTCTCTTCCTGGTCCTGGAATATCAAGAAATAAATACAATAATTACAAATAATAAATACAATAATTTCCAGGTAATTAAAAATTCATAAATACTAAGAAGCAAAAACAATGGGCCAGCTGTGCAGAGAAGTCATGGATTTTTTGACAAAGAGGATCATACAAATAATGGATATTTGAATGTGGTTTAACAGGTCATAAACACAAAAGTAAAGAATGCAGTCACATTCAACATTCAATTCTGAAATTTACTGAGACTGAGGAGCTTTCAAAGTCACGGCAGAGCACCTCATTAGCTACCTACAAGAGGTGCCCGTGCAAAGCTGTAGTCAAGGGAACACACATAACCTTAAACAGAAATAGGATGCCAGAAGCACTCGCATCTGTACATGGTATTCAAAACAACACTAACCCAAAACTCTAGAGGTTTCTACTTTTAAAGGTTTTTAAAAGGATGTGTAGAGATTGGGATGTTTCCAAAATAAGTAAGCAACAGGAATGTGTGTGGCACACTGGGACAGTTTGGCCATACAGAACAATGACCCAAAGTTTTTGGGCTGCACAGACAGGCACTTCAAAACTCTGGGGGTGTGCAGAAAGGATTACCAACCCACACGAAGCCATTAAAACAAATAATGTCCCCCCCCCAAAAAAACCAAACAAAAACATCTGTATATATCTGAGGTCCCTTAGGCCAAACACAAGTTTACAGGAAGGCACAAAGCCTCTGTGGATAGACTTAATCTCCCTAACTAGATAGGGAGCGCTTGAACAAACTAGACGCACACAACTCCTTGGGCCCAGATGGCTTGCACCCATGAGTCCTGGGGAATAGGCTAACGCCATTGTAAGGTTCCTCTCAATTATCTTGGAATAGTTATGATAAACAGGAGAGATTCCTGAAGACTGGAAGAGAGAAAACATTACTCTTGACTTCAGTGGTGAAAAGAAAGCTCAGGATTACAGGCAGGTCAGTCTCACCGCTGTCCCTGGGAAAATTATTGGGAACATCTTTCTGGAGAGCATACAAGTACATGAAGGAAAAGCAGGGAGTAGTCAGCATGGGTTTAGAAAGGGGTAATCATGTTCAATCAACCTGATAGGCTTCTAAAAGGAAGTGAATAGATTGGTGGACATAGAGAAAATGATGGGTTAATGGGTTATACTTTCACAGCAGATGTGATATTCTACCATCTCTACATTGTTGAGAGAACCATAAGGGTCACTATTCATCTAAAGTGCTGTTAAGCACTATGTAAATCTAACTTAAAATTTTGTGACTATAGATTTAGAGATAAACATTCAGAACTAAGCAGTGTGTCTTTGTTGCTGAGATGAAGACAGTTTAATATGTCTCACATGAATATTCCCATTTATGACAGTACTCTGCTTTCAAATTTAGGTCGTTGTCAATACAACCGTCAAGTGAGTGACAGAAGTTCTAGGATCTTACAGCAGTCCAGAGAAAAGTTTCTCATACTCAAGAAAAATGAGATATCAAGAAAAATATTGAAGATTCTCTTTAATTCGGGAGCATGGAAATCAGAGCATTTCTCTCCATATTAGAGAAAAATGTAGAAACGATTAGAAGAAAGTAACAACACTCTGTCAGAAAATGCAAGTTGTGTCTCTAAATCTTCTCTCCAATTATCGCTACAAGATACTGTGCTAGAAGAATTATCATAGAAGTCTTAGAATTGTTTGTGTTGGATGGACCTTAAAGATCATTTAGTTCCAACCATTCTGCAAGGATACCTTCCACTACACCAAGTTGCCCATCCAACCTGGCATTGAACACTTGCAGGAATGAGGCATCCAATTCTCTGGGCAACTTGTTTCAGTGTCTCACTACCCTCACCGTAAAAAATTTTGCCCTAATATCTAATCTAAACCTGCTGTCTTCCAGTTTAAAGCCATTCTTCCTTGTTCTATCACTACATGCCCTTTAAAGTCCTTTTCTGCCTGTCTTTTAGGCCCCTTTTAGACTCTGGAAGGTGCTCTAAGGTGTACCCAGAGCCTTCTCTTCTCCAGGCTGAACACTATTTAAATGTTTCTTCCCTGTGTGTGCATTTCACAACTGTATTTTTATTCTCAATGTATTGCACTGAATACATACTTCTGAAGTTTGAAGGAATATGACTTTATTAGTAATCCTTAAATGACATAAATTGTCTGTATTCTGTCTTTCTTGCAGAAAGTCACAAGAAACTGTGATTGAAGATCCTCCTTCCTCCATTACAAAGTTCTTTATTTGGCAAGGATGAGTCCTTGCACCTGAGAGGTGTTGAGTACGTGCCTTCAGAACCTCACACGCACATTTGCTGTTGAATTAAGAAGCTTCATATGCTGAATACTTCAGATAGGAATGTCTCTCACTGTTAGTGCATTCAGCTTGCCGTGGAGCTTCATCATTTGCACTAATGAAAAGCAGATTCTTTACACATTTGTTCTGTCATAAATTTTGTGGTCTGATCCACACGTTAACTGGAGTACAAGGACATTTGGTTGGATACACTACTGAAACATTCTTTGTAGTGCATGTTACTTTTCATTAGGTAGGAGAGGATATTTCTATTTCTTCTAATAGAGTGATAAAATAAAACACATTTGAGGGTTGAATTACATGGTCACAGTCATCACAAAAGTAATTGCCATCAAGTAGCTGTGCCACTGAGGGTCTACAGTGACAAACAATGCACTTTGAGAGTACACTTTTGTCTCGTAAGTTGAGCTTCTTCCATAAGCCATCAGAAGATCTTTAAACAAGTTATTAAGGTCAGGGTTTTTTTGAATAATGTTCCAATATTTCCCTGATAATTGCTTGGATTCTGCCTACCTATTCTTTAACCTAGTGACATGGCTAATAGAAAGTTGTTTGTGTTTTGATGCAGAGTTGTTTCAATAAGAGCTCCACTCATGCTTTTCTAACTCCAGGTTTATTCTAGGCATGAGGGAATTGTGCTTAAGGCAAGCACCTATAAAATAAATAAAACTTCTTTCTCAGCCCATCAGACCTTTTCAATAAAGGCCTTTATGTTAGAGAATCTCTTGAATATAAAATGTTATTTAATCAGTAAGTCCCAGCTTTTATTAAAGCTAGCAATTTTTGTATGATTTTTTTTTTCTTGTGAATAGGTGGATTTTCTATGATAGGCAATATTTCATCTTGAAACTTGTTAGTAAAACCATGTATCAAAATAATGTCCTTTCTTTCCCATTATGTTCAATATGGAGATGAAATATTTTACAAATTTTCTCTGCACCTGTCGAAATAAGCAAAATATAATTTCCAGGATAATTTGTAATGAATTTTAAACTTTGTTTTTTTTTCTTGGCAAGTTGCATTTTCATCTTTACAATGTAGAAATAAAGAAGATTCATGTAATATATGCTTTTCTTTGGATATATAACATGCCACTTTGACTGGAATAAATGAATAAGCTTACACTAATGTATATAACATCTACTAAGTAATTCAGAAATTATTATGTGTACATATTTTGGAAATGAAATAACTTGCATATTAATTATACTTCACCACTTCTTTAAGGGCTATTTTCAACATACTTGTTTTTCTAAGAAAAACTCCATGTAAACCCTATATTTTGATTTATGATGACAAAAAGCAAAAAAAGAATGATAAATCTCCCTCCACCTCTGACGGAAACAGCATTTTATTCTTTATTTCAATGCTAGAATTCTAACTCCTTATTTGGAAGAAACCCCAGAGGTCTTTATGTGGAATGAAGAAAGTACTCTTCTATCTCTTGACACTAACATTGACATTGAACTAGATGATCTGGAAAGTCTCTTCCAACCTGGATGGTTCTGTGATTCTGTGATTTAAAAAAAAAAAAAACAAAAAAACAAAAAAACAAAAAAAAAAACCACAAACAAAACCAAAACAAACAAACAAACAAAAAACCCCAACAAAACAAAACCAAACCACAAAGTACAGAAAAGAGAATACTTGTAATTGAAGGGAGTATCAGTTCTGATTAAATACTTGTGGAAAACATGCACAAGGGCATGAAAAGTGCTTGTAAGGGATCTGAAAAAGTAAAGTTTTGGAAGAATTGTCCAAACCATAGTGATGCTAGTCAGAAACTGATGACAAATAAAACAAAATCTCTAAATATGAAACTAGGAGAGAGTTTACAATTTGAAATAGGGAGCCCAAATTAATCATTTGTGTAATTTGAATGAAGTCAGTTGGAATTATCCCAGGAATGAATATAGCTCAATTTGTTAAAGATATGGTATTGTAAATACTGCACTGTGTCAGATGTACATCTGTTCAACAACTGCCTCAGCTAAATAAACAAGAGACTCTTTCCCCTTAGCTAAAAGTAACCTAAACACTTAACTCAGACTGTCCCATTCTGCCAGGGTGCAGAAGTGGCCTTCAAAAAAAGCATGTCTGTATTTTTCACTTGGAATCAAGTAAGGCATCTAAAAATGATTTAAAGAAAGAAAAGAAACAAAAATAAAAGAGAAGAAATTACCAAAGATCAGAAAGGAGTAAAGGAAGGAGGGCAGCATGAAGGGGTATTCAGAATACAGCATTCAGTTACTAGCAGTCTGATCTTCAAAGGATTTCAGCCAAGTCATTAAAATAGGAGGTTAGTTTTTAATGAGAAGGTATACAAGATGCCTACTATAATTAGTCAGTGGGCTCTGAGGACTACAGGACTTATGAATTTTTGAAAGAGAATAAATAGCTGAGCAAACTGAGTTTAGCAAGTACAATCCCTAATATTTTGCAAGCTGCACATCCATAAATTGTTTTAATATTATTGTTCTTCAACCCCAGCTGACAACCAAGCCCCATACAGCCACTTGATCACTCTCTCACCAGTGCGATGGAGGAGAGAGCAGGAAGAATAAAAGTGAGAGAACTCGTGGTTTGAGATAAAGATTGTTTAAGAGGTAAAGCAAAAGTTGCGTGCACACAAGCAAAGCAAGACAAGGAATTCATTCACCACTTCCCATGGGCAGGCAGGTGTTCAGCCAGGAGAATAGGGCTCCATTGCATGTGGTTGTGACTTGGGAAGAAAAAACACAATCACTCTGAACAACCCCCTCCCTCTTCCTCCTTATTCCCCCTGCTTTATATGCTGAGTATGATGCCATAAAGTCTGGAACATCCCTTAGATCAGCTAGGGTCAGCTGTCCCAGCTGTGTCCTACCCCAGCTTCTTGTGCACTCCCAGCCTTCTGCTAGTGATGCAGGGTGAGGGGCAGAAAAGGTCTTGACTCTGTTTAAGCCTGGCTCAGCAACAGCTAAAAGAACTCTGAATTATCCACACTGTTTTCAGCATAAATTCAAAACATAGCCCCATACAACTTACTGAAAAATAACTGTGCCCCAGCCAAAACCAGCACAAATACGTATGGTTTGAACCTTGTGAGGCACTGTAAAACAACAGTTCCTTCCTCACTAGCAGATTCATTGGAAAATCCTACAGTGGATTGTACTGGATCCTTTCATCTTCTCTCCCCACCATCCTCACACAGTGAAAGCTATCCTTTTTGTTTACTAGACGATCCATCATGTACAAAAGAGTTTAGTAGGGTCAGTAAGTGAAAGTAAGGCCATGCTTTCACGAGGGATTTTTTTTCCCTTTGTTTACTGCTATGCAGCTAAAAGGCTCAAGTTCTACACAAATGCATCATTTACTTGAAATACTGATAAGTTGTCCTAGTGATCAACACCTCTAAATTCTAGAAAGTAACAAATGTTTAAGGTATAGTAAAAAAAAAAGTAAGGGTTGTTATAGATAGAGAAAATATTTAAATTACATCTTGCTCACATATATATGAAGCCTACAGAAACATTGTTTAGAGTTATATTTCTCTCTAGCTTAATCTAGCAAATCTAGTAGAGATGCTTTTTTGCCTTTTTTTTTTTTCCATTTCATGGACCCTTTTCCTTTACTTCGCTTTTGCTTTCCTTGCCTAGATGTGGTGGCCTCCTTCTTGAGCTCCCTGCCTCACTTTTTTTCTATATGAAAAGGTTTTTTGCATGTAAGCACTTACCAACCTTTTTTATTTTTAGGAAATAAAAGAGCTGAATGCACATTTTAATACATTTTTAATGGCTGCTGCTGACAGACAAGACACTTTGTTGGTATTGTCTTACATTACTATTATGTTAAAAGACTTTTATTTTTATCAATATCTATTGTGCCGTCTGGTTAAAATGACAAAGACTCCCACGCTGAGCAAATTGAACAAGCTTTTCACTTCATTGAAGAAAGGGACCAGTTCTGGCTGCAATGGCTTTTTTTTTGGAGAGGGGGAGTCATTGTTCACATTCCATTGACTCTATAGTTCCTGTTAAATAATGTTCATGTATTATTAAGAGAATATTCATCTTTAGTGTACAAATAACTTTCTTTAAAACACCGTTCCATTTAAAGTATTTCCTCATGAGACTTGGTCTTCTGCTGCCACCTATAGCCAATATAAGGTATTGTTGCATGGAGTGTGTTTTACATAGTGCAAATGACAGGGACATGTTACACAGTTTCAGAGACATTCCTCCAGTTTTATGTGTCAGATTAATTTCGTTTATAAACTATATTGTAGAAAGTAACATAGAGATACTGTAAGAGAAATCATAGGACCGGACAAAACCATTCTTATTGACTTATGGCCAAAAACTTTTAGCTCTAGGATGAACATATTTTTGTCCATTTATTGTCTCTCCAAAAGTGAAAAGAGTTCCTTCTTTTAACTACATACATTAGTTCTGTTCTGTGTTTGATCATTGTTTGTATGCCTCTTGTGTTCAAAACAGCACTTAGTGATAAGGTTTTCTTGCATCTCACTCTAAGCTGGTGAAATACCCTTTTGTATGTCCTTCATGCTCATTGTCCTTTCGCTGTATCAGATTGGAAGGAAAATTCAGACTGGTGGTTTTCTTGTCTTGTTTGTAACACACAGTACAGATTAAATTCTGCCAGGCTCCAGGCCTCCTGGAGCTATAAATCTCACAACAGGCACTGCACAGATGTGTGTCAGAAGGAATACCAACCTTTGCCTCATTCTGCTGAACCTCTGCGGGCACTGTGAAAGAAACCTCTGCTAAGAAATTGTACAGCACAATGAAGTGTTAAAAAAGGTGCAAAAATGAGAAAACCTCTGTATATTTTCCTTTACTCAAACACAGTGATCCACCATCTACAGAGGCTTGAGATCAAAATGACTCTTCTTCACCTATTACATCTCTGGGGTCCTGTCCCAGTGGCAGAAACAAGCTCCTGATACACATTCAGAGCATAGTATATTGTAGCAATATAGTTGCAGTGCAACGTGAAGCCAACTCTTTCCTGTGCAGAAGAAAAATAATAACTTAGATTGTGAACACTGAAAGGCAACAGGTAGTTTTTGTGTGTGTGTGTTATGGGGAAAGGGGAGGATAAGTATCAAAATCTGAACTTTTGAATTCTCAAGAGGAAGCCTGCTACATGCTAGTTAAGACTGGTAAAGGCTAGCTGTAATTTTCTTATTTGAATTTGGCTGTGTAAAAGTGTCACTTCCTGAATCCTCCAGTCATTAAAGAGGCATGAGACAGAACCACCAGCTGAGACAGTAAGCAGACATTATGCTTCCGCATATAAACTACTTAGGTTGGGAAAACTGGAGATGGAAGTTCAGGAAAAGTAAAGGAGGGTGCAAAAAAAGAGAGCAAGAGCAAGTGGCTTCAGGAAACAGGAGGCATCCTGGAAAGAATAAGGTGAAAATCACTGCTGGAGGAAAAGTCTGAGAAGCAGGTGAATATCCCAGATGGCAGGCAGATACAAGAAGAAGGTGACATGGGAATGGTCAGGGGCCTTGTCTGATGTCCCCTAAACTGCCAGCAGCAGCATGGTATGAAGAGGCTCAACTTTATGCCTGATTTTCCCAGACCAGCAGAAACCCCAGTGTGGCAAGGGGAAGCTGAACCTAGAGAGTGTAATACAGGGAAAACTGAGCAAGTGCTTGTCATAAATGGAAGTGTAAGCTTTCATTTTGATGGTTCTCTAATTTTGATGGTTCTTGAATAAACATCAGTTTATGTATCCACTATGATTTTTAGTCTCTCTCATCTCCATCATCATGACAGACCATCTCCTGCCCAGAAACAAAAGTTACAAAGAACTCCTGGTGAAGTTCCTATAAACTCAGTAGATCCCAGCTATGGCTTGTTCAACTCTGTTTTCTTTGAAATAAAATGTATTCACAAACTAAGAAATAAATCTCTTAAGTATAAACAGAATGCTTAAATTGAGCACTGCAAATTAAATTGGTTTAGTCACTGTGATGCTGGATCTGTGATGCTTCTGAGGAATTTAGACCTGAAGAATCTTAGGTTTAGATGTCTGTGTTCATGGGTACAGAAAAAATAAAAACCATTGTGAATTTACAAATATTTTAATAAAATAGAGGAGTTTTTTTCCTGATGAAAAAATAATTGGTGGCGACATCTTGTCCTATTAGACCAATATTGTTTTATTCATCAAGTAGACCTAAATTAAAAAAATAAACGAACCGCCCCCCCCTTAGTCTCATCATAATTTTCTTCCTTACTCACCTCTTCACTTTTATAGATTTCAAGGCCTGAAAGACCCGTGAAAGTTCTGATTGACCTTCTGCTTAGCACAATTTTTAGTCCTGTTCAGTGCCTTCTCACAATAACACATTTGCATAACTATGTTTATCAGCTACAATGACCTTCCTCTTACCTTCTACCAGTCATTGTAATTTAACACAAGAGGTACTTCATATACTACAGATTTTAATATGCCTTTTGCTGAAGAAGGGCTCATTTGTAAACACAGCCAGAATGTAAGTTTCATGGTTAAATTTACTCATAGATGTGCATCGTGTCTATCACTACTTCAATATATCCACTATCCATTAGGTGATTTTTATTTCAAATAATATTTTTTCCTGCAGAGAAATAAGTTTTATTTCTTTGGTTTTTATTCTTAGTAGTAAAATATAAGAACAAAATAGTTCAAAACCACCAATAACAGATTTGACACAGCAGACCCTTACAGGTCTAGTACTCTTGTTTTCTGCTTTATCTTGCACTCAAAACCAGGAAAAAGTATGCCAACTCAGACTGGAAACAAATTACAGTAAACAGTTAATAGGGCAATTATTTTCCAGATTATTTCTACATATTAAAATGTAAACTGTGAAATAAAACATTGCCACATTTCGTAAATCTATCCTTCAGGTTCTTTGTTTTTGCTCCCAAAAAAATTACACCAGCTGCTATTTATTCTCTGTAATTTTTATTAACTGCTGATAGAAATTACAAGGGCTAATTGCTGTATACTTTCATAAACACATATACTACATATTTTGATGTCGCCATTTTGAAGTCAAATGAACTGCTAAATGAGAATGAATAATGTGTACAAGAAGAGTCTGAACTTTTCATTTTGATGGAAAAAGCAAAATCAATGTTATTTTCACAGGAAATAATTATTTTGCAAACATGCAGTAATTAATGTCCAGACTCTGGTTCTCTTTTCAGATTATTAGTATGAATTTTTACAGACTCTTCAAGAAATATTGCAAGGTTCAAGTCCAATATAATAAATTGCATTTGTTCCTGCATGAATAGTGTAAATATGTATTAAAGGTTTTGTTCCTTATCAGCCAAAATGCTCACTCATTACTCACCCCCAACTATCCCCTTTGCCTGAGAACCGATATTTTTATTTGTCTTAATGAAAGAAGTAACACTATTCCATTGACATGGATTGCTACCACGAAAAAAGTCTGAGAAATCAATCGTGGATTAAGGACTGAAGGATTTGGCCCAATCTCTATAAAATACGAGAATATAATTCTTTTTCAAGGAAGAAGAATTATCATCATCTATTGTCTGTTGATGAACTCTGTGATGACTGCATCACATAGCACTCTGGGTAGCAGTAAATGACTATTGCACTTGAGAAGTCAGATTTATTTTGCACATGTCAGACATTATTTTCATTCTTGGTCTTCAAGGACTCTTCGTTCAGAATCTAAAATGTTTCATCAAACAATGTAGCATCTGTTAAAATCATAATCACTTGCACCAAAATTCATATTAAAAAATATACTGCACTTTACTTCTTTTGTATTTATTGCCCCCCCCAAAATAGGTGTCTTAACAATTTGGGAGATATATAGCAGGTTTATATGGTGGAGAAAAAGTGTTTCACTATGTTTTTGTTTTTAGCTAACATCAGAAGTGCAGCAATGTTAATTTAGAAAAATAAATAGGCTTTAACTGTTTTTATGGGCCATGCAAAGACAAAGTAATAAAGCAACGATGCAGGCTTTATTAATCTATCATGAATAGTGTTATTAGCATGAAATATATTATGCAGACTTTAGTCGATTTGCAGTGTGATTTGTAAGAAATTAAACCACAGCTTGTTAGTGTGAAGGTGAAGAGGAATCTTGAATTCTATGAGATCTTGCTGTTGAATCTTAACTGTAGGTAAAAGACTCAGGAAACCAAGAAGAGATGAAAGAAAGTATCCAAGAATGTCAAAGATACCGACTGCTGCATGGCAGTTGTCATTTTGGCATCGAGTAACCATTGTCTTTTTAAAACCACACTAAAAGCATGAAACTACAAGTATTAGTTTAATAGTAACAGACTAATATCTTTTGAAGTTTTGAGTCTCCTTTTCATTGTCTTTTATGTCTTTGTTCACTGGATCATTCTGTGCATATTTATTTTTAACCCTGGGACACACTAATAAACGACAAGGTAGGAAAGGAAAACCTGCTCTTTTTTTTTTTTTTTTTTAATGCTATTTTCTCTTTTTCATATATTTGTCCTTTTCATTTTCTCTAAGGGTCATGAAAGTGCTTTAAGTTTCTGTTTCTCTATGAAGAAGCAGCATAGACTGGAAACATACTAATTTTTAAACTGGATTCTCCCTGCACATCAGGAAATCCTGTCTTGAATGGAGGGAGAGGGGTGACGGGAAATTTGGTCTTACAGAAAATCTTCGGGATTTGCACAGTCCCTTGACTTGACTAACACAGCAATTTAACTTAATGCATTTCTGTTTGAGAAACATCCAATGATATCTAGGGTCAAAAACGTCTATTGTTATAAACATTAGGGGGGACTTGTATGTACTTCAAAGTCAGTTCAAATTCAAATAAAATGTTTAAAAATATTTAGTAGCCAAGTAAATCAGTACAGAAGCCATACTGTCTATCTGAGATTTTATTTTTTTTTCCTTAGAGGGAAAAATAAATTATTTATTGAAATGACTGTGTGAAAGAATGCTGTCATTTTACCTGTAAGTTTGATAGGTAGTAAGTCTCTTACACCTCCCAAAGAAGAATCAAAAGCCTTTTTTAACAAAGATCCTGAAGTTCACTGAAATATTATCAACAAGTGAGAGAAAAAGAAGAAGAAAGTGTGGGTTTATGGCCTGAACCTCAGTGCTTTATGCATACAATCAAGGACATGAAATACAAGACACTGTTAAGAGCCTTTTGTCCTACTTGACTATTACACAAAAGAAACTAGGTCACTCATTTTAGAGCAGACCTAAGCATGGTACAATGAGGTTGTACATGACCCTATGAAGTGATGATGTTATTTTCTACTTAGTCCATATTCTGATTTTGATGTTCAAAACTGATGTAAATAATTTTTAAAACACTTAGGAAAAGCTTGAGTGCATCAAAATCTCAAAAATAAAACGTGATACAATTAAATGGTACATGTGTCATATTAAAACAATTGGAATGCGTCCCAAGAGGACAAAAAAAATCACAAAAGATTAGGGACATATTTCAAAATACATCACTGAAGCAATCAACAATCATTAAAATGAACAACATATCACCATAGGGAGTCCTAAATTAAAAATCCTTCATACTTCAGAAGACAGTATAGTTAGTGTTGCCAATGGTACACTTGGGATTATTTTAATATACTATAGGATCTAGCTGTTTGGTTGATATGCATAGTTACCCCTTTGATCAGTTATCATTTGTAATTTCCATTTGATTTTTTATATTATTATTTTGCAGATAACATTTCCAGTGATTTATCATCTGTCCTGTGTTTTAATGGAGGGATTATTATTTATTACATGAAATAGTTTTACCTCTTAGAAACAGAGAGGATTATTTTGCCATTTTTTTTAGGAAGAAGAAGAGGCAGTTTCCCATATTTCATATTGTCCAACTTCTGTTTAATGGGGAGGACATTTAAGGTGCTAAAGGTGCTTGCTGGTGGCTACACTTCAACTAGCCATAGCAGAAGAAAACAAATTTGATCCAGCATTTTAGTCTAGAATCTTTGAGTACCAATATATAGAAATATCAGTGTAATTCATTTTTTAGTATTTAAAAAAAAAAAAAAGTTAGTGGATTGAGGATTTAATCTGTGTCCCTTTTGCAGACACTGTTTCTATGACTTTCTTCTTTTTTCACTTGAAGAGAAGTTGAGGAAAAAAGAGGGAAGCATTTTCCATTTTATTCCTATCTGATATAATCTGTATGAAGATTCAAGACTGAAATAACGCAGATATTCAGAAGAACAAATATCTACAGTGTGAATAATGCATTTTTTAAAAATGGTGCGAATACAGACTTTATAATAAAGAGATCGTAGCAAGAGAAAGATACTTTTACAAAAATATTGTAAATGAAACTTGAGAAATATTCTCAAATTTTGTTTCATTGCAGTTATAAATAGTGATGAAGGAGCTTCTTGAAAGGAATAAATTACATTAAAAAGATATGTGATTGAAGGGAAATAGTTGATATTTATTATAAGAGCTAACAATCCAACCTATAGTTATTCAAGTCATCAGTGATATGTTGGTGTTGGGCCAGAAGGTTCTAGCACTCCATTTGCTCTTACTGTGCCACTAAATTCTACAGAAGAAGTGCTAGAGCTGGAAGCAATTTCTGCTTGTGTGTCTGTTTGGATATTGTGAAGTGCATTCCATGAAGAACAGGACTGCTATGTACTAAAATAAGCACTTAATGCTAGCCTGTTCTGCGAAGAGCAACAATGATCTCTAGTGGCAGCAAGTTTTATTTCAAGTTTAGTGATAATAAAAAGAAGGTGTTCTGCATCCTCATTTAATTTAGGTTGAGTCTGTTGATTGTGAAAAAGTTTTCTTTTTTTAAAAAAAAACCCATTCAAATAACAGAAGTTAATGAAACTTAATTCCACTTATTCAGTATTTGTCTCCTCTCATTATGTATTCAAGCTTTCAAATCTAGCAATCCCTTTGAAAATAACCCAGTTTTACACATGCAATTGTCTGCTATATTTTTTTTGCACAAACTCTTTCAGACATATTACTTTCATAACTATTTTCAGGTGAGGCCTAAAAATCTATGAGTTACTGTTGATACAATGGAAAACAAAAAAATTATGAGTTCACTCTTCTCTGTACACAGAGAAGTTTTATACTGTCTTTATATATTTGTAATTTATTTTCCATCAAAAGTAATTGGTTTTGGCCATGCAAACCAGCAGTATTTTGTTATCTAGGAACACATTATTAATAGTATGATTAGGAATTCTTGTAAAATTTTTGTATTTAAAGTTGACTCAGGATTATAACATATTAGGTTTTCCATTAGTTTTGAAGGAAGAAAAAGAAAGAAAACAAAATCAAAAATCAAAACTCTTTTATTTCCATATGCTGTCCTCATTCTCTTTTAAAAATATTAGGCCAATAGTGTTTTTTGAACCTCATAGTTGGTTACATTCTGAAAATGTGTTTTCATGTCTCATTCTTTGTATCCTTTCAGAGATAGCAGAGAAATGCAAGATGAAGCAAGACAAAGCAAGGCTGCAATCATACATAGGTGTAAGGAAGAATCTCACTTATTCTTCTTAATGAAAATCACTTACATAGACTCTGTGGCCATTAGATCTCCAGTCAAAAGTTCTACGAAGCCACATAAATCTGTGTCCCTTTGGTATCCAGAAAACTATGTTTATTATTTTTCTAGGGTCAACTTAATTATTTTGGAGGACTATATATGTTAGATGTATAATGGAGGGCTCAACAGAAAATGTACTGACAACCTTTCAAATTGGCACAGAATCATAAAATGATTTGGACTGGAAGAGACCTTTAAAGTGGAGTGGAGTAGAGGGGCAGAATCCCCTCCCTCACCCTGCTGCCCACGCTGCCTTTGATGCTGCCCAGGACACATCTGGCTTTCTGGGCTGTGAGTGCACATGGCTGGGTCATATCCAGGCTCTCACCCACCAGCAGCCCCGAGTCCTTCTAGGCAGGGCTGCTCTCCACCTGTTCATGCCCCAGCCTGCGCTGATAGCAGGGGTTGCCCTGATTCAGGCGCAGCACCTTGCACTTGGCCTTGTTAAACCTCATGAGATTCCCGTGGGCCCACTTCTCAAGCTTGTCCAGGCCTCTGTGGATTGCATCTTGTCCTTCAGGTGTGTCAACCACACTGCTCAGCTTCACATCATCTGCAAATTTCTGAGCTATTGACCATTTCTGTCTGTACTCAACAGTCCAACCTGTTCCTTATTCACGTATCAGTCCATGTATCGAATCCATCTCTATCCAACAAAAGAGAAGGATGGTGTGGGGGACTGCGTCAAAGGCTTTACAAAAGTCCAGATTAATGACATCTGAAGCCCTTCCCTTGTCCACTGATGTAGTCACTCCATCATAGAAGGCCACTGGGTTGGTCAAGGCAGACTTGAAGGACTTGCCCTTTGTGAAGCCATGCTGGGTATTCCAAGTCACCAACATGATCTCCATGTGCCTTAGTGGAGCTTCTAGAAGGCTCTGTTTCATGATCTTCCTACAGAAGTGAGACTTATAGGTCAGTAGTTCCCAGCATCCTCCTTTCCACCCTTTTGAAAGCTGGGTCAAGAAAAGTAAGATACTCTCTTTTATACCAGTACAATTATGGAGTGCAGGTATTTTTGCTAGAAGTATGATGGAAACCTTGACTTTCTGTCAGGAGCAGAGCATTCAGCTCTCTTACTCTGCTTTAGTTTTTCTCTTTCCACATGCATTTTTACTTGGCTCCACTTTTTCCCTTGTTTGGTTTTTTGCTTGGTTTTGTGTTTGTTTTTTCGGTTTTTTTTGTTGGTTGAATTGGATTGGGTTGGGGTTTTTTGCATGATACGTAGATTATTACTATGTTTCAAGGAACTTATAGTCTCTAAAAGATGCTGTTGATTAATCATTTATCTGTGTTTAAGAGCAAGGAACTCAGGGATCTAAAAGATGTGCTGTGAAACATATTCTTGAAACATATCAAATGAAATCCCTAATCCTAAAACATTTGGTGTTAGGAATATGTACAGTGACAGAGCACCAAGTTTCAAAATGGATCCCAAGGCAGCTGGTAGTCTGAACAGTGCTTCCTAATGACATAGTCCTGCTTGGAGTTAGTCAGTGGAGAAACATTGAGTCAAAAAATCTTCACTTGCATTTTCAAGCTGAGATGTTTTTCCTGGGTTGCGATGAGATGCTCTCCTTTAAAATCCTGTAACCTTTCTCCAATAGCAGACAACCCTGTTTAGTTTATGCCCCCTCATTATATAGTAGAGAAATAGCCTTCCTGTCAAGACAATGAAAGAAAGACTTTTCAGGCTACAGTTCTGTAACCTAAGTAGTATTAATACCCTATTGCCTTTTTCCTTGCAAGATTTTCAAAGCGAAAGCTATGCTAGAGAGAGTTTTACTTCCTACTTTTTAAGATCCTAGTAGTTTGTCATCTTTTGGGGAAGAAAAAGAGAGAGAGAAAAAGAGAGAGAGAGAGAGAGAAAGAGAGAAAGAGAGAAAGAGAAAGAGAGAAAGAAAGAGAGAAAGAGAGCAAGAGAGAGAGAAAGAGAGAGAGAAAGAGAGAGAGAAAGAGAGAGAGAAAGAGAGAGAGAAAGAGAGAGAAAGAGAGAGAGAAAGGAAAAGAGTATAAAATAGAACACTCTGCCGTTTTAGCCTCAACAGCTTGTGACAGACAGTAATGATGCTGTTTTGCTGCAAAAGTTTTCTAAAAAAAATTTTTGTCTTGGTTATATTTTTCCTCACTGGCACTACTGGGAAGAGAAATTTGCAACATAAAAGTTCTACTGGGTGCCTGATGATTTTATTTATATTTGTAGTCATGTGAATTTGCCACAAATTCTGGTAATTCAGTATATAAACTTGTACACAGACATTGGTGTTTTCCTGGCTTTCACACTGCATGACCACACAACTTTTGCTACTTTGAAAGAGCTGAAGAAGCTACAGCCACGAAAGAAGCTGTTTTCTTGCTTAGAAGATGTAGTCAAAACCAGCTCATTGCGGCAGGGCTTCCAAAATTTCACTATCTCCATATATGTTTGTAGATACAATTCAAGGTGTTAGTATTTAATTTCTCCTTAGTATACTGCATATTTAGGGCTTAGCTCCTTCCAAGACTCTTTCTTTTCCTTTGTATTAATACAACAATAGATATCACTTGATGTAATATGATTCTAGGTCCCTGGATATGCACATTTTGGATGTAAAGTAGACTGTTTCCCATAAAGATTGCTTGACCACACATATATTTTCCTGATGACCCTTCCAGCCAGCCATTTTCATTCAGTGTTTATCCTGAAGCAGATCATTGTCCTTATCCATACAACATTTTATACTAAGAGAGCAATTGGTAATACTTTTGTCAACATGTTTCATTTTTTTTTAACAGTCTATGCACACACAGGTTACACAAAAGGGCATCCAGAGTTGGGCAAAAGAACAGAAAAGGCATAAAGTACTTCCATTCACTCAAATTACCTGAAGCTTCTTTTCCTTGTTGTAATCCTTCCCTTTCACTCTAACCACCTCCTGTCATTGAAGTGGCAGGCAAATTCTTCTTTCACAGTAGACTTTCTCCTTTTCCTTCCCAGTGTTTCTCTCCACTCCAGTATCATCATTTCAGACTGAGTAAACTCCTTTCAGCCTTCCTCAACCACCACCTATTCTGTCACCACTTCCTACATCACTGCAGAGCCTGGAGCTGGCTCTGCTAACAGCCTTTTGACTACAACAATTTTACATAAACTTTGTCATTCTTTCTAGCATAATTGCTGATCATAGCTGGTTGTGCAGGCATTAGGCACATGTGTGCATGTATTTAATTATACATATTAGTCTAGTATTGCTTAGATCCCAAAAGAAAAATATTTGAACATGGGCAGCAGACTACCATCTGGGATAACAAGATGGAACATGTGACAGCCGTTTCCCACTGGAAGAGTGTCTAAAGGCCTAAAGGGTTGTTAATACGTCAACTAAAATTTTTTTCTAATATAAACGAAAAGACAGGCACTGAAAGTCAAAATTTAAAAGATGCTAATCTCTTTACCTTGCAGAATTCTAGAGCTAAATCCCAGTTTGCTACATCCAAGAAAAGGCCTTCAGGAGTTGAGGAGCAGGCTCAGAGGAGGAATGGTGTGTCTCAGAGTGCTTTCTAAGTTATTTATTTGCAGGAACCAAAAATTGGGAATTTGATGTTCCTGATTACATATAGACTGATAAAAGTCACTTGTAATAATCCAGCTAGAGCTCAAGCCTGGGACAATACCAGGGCATCAGTCACCCTCAAGAAATTTCTTGACTAGTTCAGTAACAGCACCTGGTCAAATGATTTAGCTTCCCAGTTAATTAGTACAGTGTTGAACCCCCTTAAACAAATAAATAATAATCAATTGTCCATGCTATATAGACATTAATTCTCTCTTTCACTCCATTTTCAGGTCAAGTAACTAGTTGCTCGTGGAAAAAAAATTGGGTGGAGATTTAATAATAGTTCACTGCAAAGGTTGCTCTCCAAGGACAGTATGAAAAATATTGTTTCGTATTTGATTATCTTCACTATAAGTTTCTTAACATTACCTAAAAGGAGCTGTGTCTTTAGATTCTGTCTGTCATCACAAGATATGTAAAATATATAGTTTGAAACGTCTTGGTGTTAGGGTAAGATGCCAGCTTCACAGCATCTTCAGACACTCCAAGTGGTTCTTCAGAGCTTCCCTGACACTTTCATCTGAAAAAAAATCAAGAGAGAGTGAAAATAATAATATTCATGCTTTAGGTCTACAAGTACGCCACAAGATGCCTCCCTGTTCAAGTGATCTGAAACTCTAGAGCCTCACTCAGTCCTTCTCCATCATATTCATTTGTTAAGGCATGGATAAACACAGCTACCAAAAGTATTTGCTAATTTGCTAAGCCTGAGAAGATCCTTTTTACCGTAATTTTTGCCCGGCTCTCTGGGGTTCCGCAAGCCCACAGAACCTGGGGCATATTCGGTAATACAGTCAGGTGACAAAGAGGCAGGAAGGAGATTCACTTTTCATCCTGCTGGATGGTTTATTCCATGTTTACAGCCGAACTCCCAAAGCAAATTTGAAACCCGATCACGACGGCCCTCGTTTTATCCGGGGCCAGGGAGAAAGGTGGGATTAGGGAATGGGGACCAATGGGAGAATGCCAGGGGAGTGACGAGGCTTACAGCCAACCGGGAGATTCAAACCGGGACAGACCATACCAAGGAAACAAAGCATCCCAGGGGATGCTTCTCTTTGCCCCTAACCAAAGGCATCGCCGACCCCCACAGATCCTGGTCTCTGGTACTTTGCTGAGAACCACAAAATCTTAGGTTCTTCCTATATATTCTAAAGGCTAAGAAATGAAACTAAGAAAATGAAACATCACCGGTAATTTTGTCTACTTAGGCATTAAGTTTGAAGTCTGAAAAGTCCCATTTCCTTCTGCTGGATGTGTAAGGACACAACTGGAATCTGAAGATTCAGTTAAAATTTCCATCATTGCTCACATTTCATGGTAAAAGTTAGCCATTAGGAATAGGATTCACACAAATCAGCAGGCTGAGCAAGGTATGCATAAGAGTAGGGTAAGAGCTATTATTTAATGTCAGCCATGAGCTCTCGATGGAAAAGGCACTTAACTGTGTCAATCATTTCTCACAAAATGCACCTGCAAGATCCAAATTAAAATCTTCTTACTTTTGGGGAAGGGATTTAAAGACATATCTCCTAAACTGCTCCACTGTTGCACTCAATTTTAATGTACTGTTCTCATAATCTTACTCAAAGCCATTCCCCTCTATAAATCATAGTAATTGGGTCAAAGAGACAGAACGTTCAACATGGGCTTGTGCTTCAACGCATACTTGATTATTTTACAAAATAACAGACCTGAATAGGACCAGGTGTACAGAACACACTCTGGATGTCTTTGCATCACAGGCTTGTTGTGATTTTGCCAGTGCCTGTAGATAAATACACGGAAAAAAACACAAATATATTTTAATAGTAAAAACATAAAATCCAAACAGTAAATATAAATTTGATAATTCACATATAGTCAGCAGAAATACAGACAACTAGTGATTAAGGCAGACAGAATTAAGCAACACTGAGAGAGAAGGGGTTGTGAGCTCTGTCTGGTGTCTTGTATTAAACTCTTAAGGAATTTAGCACCTAGGTACAAATGCTAAAATTACTCAGGACTCAAAGGGTGCAAGCACTGCAGCTCACCATAGTTTTGTGAAATCCAATAAAGTTTGTGATATCCAAGCAATCTTAGAAGAAGAAAATTTATACATTAGATGCAATAAAATCTGATCACTGCACATTAACAGCTATCCTACAATTATGATTTTTTACTTTCTCTTGTTATTTCAGTTTATTTTCATTTTTATCTGATGAGACAACCACTCTTCATATTCTGAAATATTCTGAAAAACACATGTTATGGCAATATGATCTTGTGGAAAACTTTTTCATCCATATAAAAGACAAACAGTCTTGCAAAAGAAATACTGTAGAAAGCAACAATTTAGAATGACAGTTATTTGATATACCCGTTTGACTAGGGACTAAAGAATAGTCTTGTTAATTTTGGAATTTTACTAAAATGGATTACCAGTATATCCTGATATAAGGAGTATGCATTTTAAATAGGTTTTAGTAAATGAAACTGAATACAGCTTTAAATATTCCTAGCAAAATACCTGTTGTTACTTTTTTGTTAATTCTTTCCTCCAAATCTCAAAAATACATAATCATATTCGAAAAAGTGAAAAAAATACAATCCCCTAGTATTTTCTCTGACTTTGTGAAAGGCCTCTTTAAAAATAAGAGCTATATCAGTGAGTAAGTGTGTAATTTTCGGAATTACTATTCTCAAAAACCATTAGATGTGTTTTGTGTGGCATATACGGTAGCAAGTGAAGAACAGAAGAAAAAGATTCAGGAACAGATGCCATATCTAGGTAGGAAAGAAAAATAACAGAAAGCTTAAATAAAAGAGAAACATGCCAAAGCTGGATTTCTAATCTATGGATGCTGCGTAAAGTTGGACATATTGATTGGACATGTAGATTGGCTCTGCTACCAAAATGAAATTTCTCAGGCGGCAACAGAAGTGATGTGCTTTAAATGATAAAATTGTCTCTCATCTGCTCCTAGGTATTTAATTTTTTCATGCTTCAGGAATGTAATTCTAATATGGTGTGTGTGTATATATATATACTGTCTTCTAAAACTTGTCTTAAATTGTCCAATTTTCCAAAGTGCTGATTATATAAAATTTTACTGAAGAATTTGGCTGTATTGTCTGCCCTGCCTTTTATCTGTCTTCTGAAAGAGGATGTCTGAAAGATGAAATTAGGTTGATTGTTCACGTCAAGCTGATATCTATATAGGAGAACATGAATTCAGCTTTTACAGCATAGACAGTGGAAGGTCCTCCATACAATAATAATATATAAATATAGTGGGCAAATGAGTTGATCTTTTATTCACCATGGAATTTGTGCTCTGGACTTATCTACTAAAAAGTCATACAGTGCTGATAACTACAAGCAATTCCTTCAGTTGCAATTCAGTCTGGGTTTATGTCTACTCCGAATTGCACAGAGATGCCTGTACCTGAAACAGCCATCAGCAAAGAAAGGCAAAAACTAATTGCTAGATCCTCAAAAGGGCTACAGAGATGAGAATTAGTGTAGACAAAGGACACAGATTCCTATTAATATCTGTGACCTATTTCATGACCATTTTATATCCTGAAACTTGCTAAGATATTTTTGTTGGGAAACTATTTTTATTATTTTAAACTTTGCAGTTCCAGTGTAGTGCAAAAAACTGTCCCTGTGGTAAGAAAGCTCACTGAAAATCAGAAAAATCTCTAGTAGCATAGGAAATCAAATCCCACTGGCTAGGGAAGCAGGCACAGAATGTTTATGAGTGGGTTTTGACTACACAGGAACTCCTATCTTACACTAGCTCAGAAAACATAAACTTTGTGTTCAGAGGATAATAAAATTTTAAGGAACTTTGTAGAAAGTCACAAGCAGTAACAGCTATAGAGATACAGAAACCAGCATGCTGTCAGGTAAGGCTGGGATGACATCATAAGAACTTCTGGAAAATATGGAAGAATATTATTGGGGAACTTCCACTTTTTGGATTGTGAATACTACCATAACACATGAAACCTTAAGAGTACAGGTGAAAGAGAAGAGTAGCTCCCATAATTAAGCCAATAGAAAATATTTCAATCATCTTCATCATCAAATTTTAGAATGGTTTGGGTCGGAAGGACCTTAAAGATCACCTAGATCACCCCTGCCATGAGCAGGCGCATCTCCAAATATAACAGGCTGCTTAAAACCTCATCCAAGTGTGAACACAATAAATTGAACCCAGTCCTCTAAATACTTTTGTTGTGGTGTGCAGCACAGGAATATGGATACATAACTCCAATAAAACTACTGTGAAATTGGACATTAACCTAAACACCTGTAGTACTGGATTGAAAGATTTATCTATGTGTTATTTTGTCACAGTTTGATTATTAAGAAAGAAATCCACATGTAAACAGAAATAATTAATATTGTTTAAAAAAAGCTGGAATGTTAAGTGTTTCATTACCACAATCAATAATATGAAATAAACAGATTAAAAATCACAAAGCCAGCCTACCATCAAATGACCCTGCGGTCGGGACTGTCCATCTCGGGGGCTCTGCCCAACCCCCACGAGTGTCGGCCCGCGATCTCTCCTGCGGGCTCCGGACACGTGAGGAGCGCTGGGAGGCGAACCGCCGCCGCTGCGAGGGAAGTTGCTGCCAGGGGAAGCAGCCCGGACGACGGGTGCTCGCCGTCCCCGAAGGTGGCAGAATGGGAGGCTGCGTCCTTCCCTTGTGGCCCACGAGAGCGAAGGAATAACGAGGAGGAGGACTCCGTTGGTGCAACCAGGACAGGCGTTATTAGCAGTCGAGGTCAGGGAAGGGAAATCCCCCAAAGCGCTCCATGCAGAGTTTTAAGGGGAAGCAAACGGGGAGGAGTTTACAATGGGAACTAATGGGAAAGGACCAGAGCGGAGGGACTAGGGTACAGAGAACCAATGGGAGTTGAACTGGGGAGGACGCATCGAACAAGGACTAATAGGGGACCGAGTAACGGGGAATGTTCTGGAAATTTGGGAAGGTACAAAATCTCAGGGGGAGGAATTTTAAACTTGGGAGCTGCCCACAGACCCACCTTCTGATTCGGATTCGTTCGCCCATTCAAGGGCGTAGATTGGGGTGACCGGAGGTGGTCTGTTCAGGGACCAAAAGGATGCCCGGTATGATGATTTAAGGGGCATCCCAACAATCAAAACCATAGGAAATCAAACAAAATCAATCACCTTATACCCTTCATTTATGCATTCTTGCTGACTCTTTGTTAGATCTTTTGCCTGAATATACATGAATACAAGCAACTAACTGCCAGTAAATCCAGTGGTACTCAAGGATGCAAAAAAGATTGGTTTTAGTCAATATGATTTGCCCATTGTGTGTTTAGGTTCATGAAAAACAAAACTGACTGTAGTGGTTTGACTCTGGCTGAGTGCCAGGCACCATCAAGACACTCTATCCTGCCCTTCTCAACTGGGCAAGAAAAACATGATGAAAGGCTCATGAGTTATGGACAGGGAATGATCTCTCATCAATTTCTATCACAGGCAAAACTGACCCGCCTTGAGGAAGTTCATTATTAGCCATCAGATCAGAATAAGTTAATGAGAAATAAACCCAAATATTGAAACCACCTTTCCTCTACTCCTCCCTTCTTCCCAGGTTTAAGTTCACTCACTATTTTCACTACTTCATCCCAAATGGCATGAGGGGGATGGGGAATGGGGTTGTGCTCAGTTCATCGCATTTTTTCTTTTCCACTCCTTCCTCCTCATTCTCTTCCCCTGATCCAGCATGGGGTCTCCCCCATAGGACACTTCTCCACAAACGTCTTCAGTGTGAGTTCTCCATTAACTTCTCCATTGTGGGTCCCTTCCACAGACTGGAGACCTTCAGTAACAAAATGCTTTGGTGTGGGTCGCCCACAAAGGATCACACATCCTGCCCACACCTGTGTTCCAGAGTAGGCTACTGTCTCCATGGGCCCACAGGTCCTGCCAGGTGCTTTCCCAGTGTGGCCTTCCCACAGGGTCACAGCCTTTTTTCTGGCATCCACCTGGTCCAGCATGGGGTCTTCCACGGGCTGAGGGAGAATCTCTGCTCTCTGCTCCATGGGCTGCTGGGGCACAGCTGCCTCACCGTGGTCTGCACCACGGGCTGCAGGGGAATCTCAGCTCCGGCACCTGGAGCACCTCCTCCCCGTCCTCCTTCACTGACCTTGGTGTCTGCAGGGTGGTTTTTCTGACGTGTTTTCACTCCTCTCTTTGGCTGAAGTTGTGTAGCAGTTTTTTTCCCCTTTTCAAATCTGTTTTCCCAGAGACACTACCACCATCATTGATGGGATTGGCCTTGGCCAGAAGTGGGTCCCTCTTGGAGCTGGCTGGCATTGACTCTGTTGGACATGGGGGAAACTTCTGACATCTTCTCACAGAAGTCACTGCTGTAGTGCGCCCACTACTGAAACATTGCCACACAACCCAAACATATTATAACTCTCTTATTATACTCTTATTATACTCTTCTATTATAACTACTACTCATAATCCAGCAAAGTAAAATTAAGGGTGACTTCACCCCACATAATACCTATTCTAGAACCACTCACATTTACTGTCTGATTTTCAGCTCATCAGCCACTACCTGTCACTGTGAAAGATGACCACTTCAACGGTTAAGATTCTAGCACTTTATTTTACCATTTCATTTTACCATTTTATTTGCTTGGTTACATTCAGTAACACTGGTGCCTTCCTTTTCATGTTTCCACCATCAGGCACTATACTTGGGTATAGTACCCAAAGTTTCATTGCTGTAGCCCAGGCAAAATGGACATAGCAATTCAGGGGAATTAGACAAAAAAAAGTCACCTAATTTACAAGGAACAAGAAAATTCTTTGCAGCATAAGAATTCTGTGCTACGTGCAGAGATAAACCATATGGGACAAAAGCACTGGTACCAGTTGAAAACATGCCAAACACTGTTTCAGCAATTCAACAATCTAAATGACTGAGTTCCAGATCCAGAGACCATGGCCCAGCATTGTTTAATTTACTCATATAGATCCATGTGTGCTAAAATGTACTCTAAAGAATTTTACTATACA
Organism: Struthidea cinerea; assembly: GCA_013397865.1. NCBI lineage: Eukaryota > Metazoa > Chordata > Aves > Passeriformes > Corcoracidae > Struthidea > Struthidea cinerea. Next base: position 124,239 of record VZTI01004351.1, read on the forward strand.
TGCGAATGCTACATTGAGCTGAACTAGATAATTAATCTTCAAGTTTGGCAAATTCATAGCACACAAATGTCAAAACAAGTACTAGTTAAATTCTGTCCTTCTTCAGCTAAAGGCTCAAGAAGTACTGCTTGAGAGATAAGTAGCAGATCACCAGCTTCTGAGCAGAAGCAAACAGGTAAATGACTTCTGGAAACATGGCCACAGGCATCCCCTAGTACAATATTAAAAACATGTTGTTTACTGGAAATAAAGGGATACAGTTTGTGTCACTTGTCAAATTTTTCCATTATAGAGCAACAGGCAGAGCATGTCACCTTTCAGGGTGTTTGTGCAATTTTAGTCCCTTAAATTTTAAATATTTGACATAAATTATCACAGATTAAGTCCATTACAGCTATGCAAATAGAGGCATGTATCTGCTATATTATTTCTTTTCTAAACCTTTCTTTCAAAGTTTTTTTTTTTTTTTTTTTTTTTTTTTTTTCCAGGCCAAGATTAATAGGCTAAAATTATCATGTTCTGGTCTTAGTACCAAAGTTGTCTTGCTCAAGGCAGTGACTCTGCAGTTCACAGTGAGAATGTTTGTTACTCTAAAAAACATATAAAGTTACTGAATACATTTTTCTCAGACACCAGTAATATCTGAACACAAAGTTACTGGATTTGAGTCTGGGCAGCTCATAAAAGAATGTAGATAGATGTGTTTGAGTCCAAATGAAAGAAGGAAAGGAATGACCTGGAGAAGTGGGCCTTAGATTATCCATGTTGCTGGATGCCTTACTCACTAACTGCATAATACCACTTATTCCAGCTCCTTCCAAAATACTGCTCACACACAGTTCCAGGACAATACTCCCACAAGAAAATATAGCCTATGTAAGATTCATTTTTCGGTTGCTAGGAAATGCAAAAGTACAGTTTTATCACAACTGTCCATTAAAACACAGTCATGCAGTAATGCACATGACTATTTGAGTGGAATGAACATTGATCTGAGACTAAGAAAGATGTGTTCCCACATATGAAATATTTTAGCTCTGAAATTCACTTCCACTGATAATCTTTTATTGTCCACATTCCTTCAATAATAGTTTTACTCTAGCATCCCTGGAGTGAGAAACACCTGCCCAGTGCAGATCCAGAAACTGACCTATGGCAAGCTGTATCTGTCAGATTTCCTTTCTTCTATAGTCTTCTGATACTCACAGCAGTTTAGTACCTTCAAATGAATCCATGTGACTTCATGCAACATGCACCTTCAGAGCCTTACCATAAAAATGCCATTTTATGGCTTCAGCACTGTCCAAATGGGACTGACACATGCATAGACAGCTGTATTCAGTACACAGGCCAGCAGTCACAGGCATTTTTATTTAAAGTCACAGCCAAGAATGATAGCCATATTTTCATGAGATGTGAAAGAGTTGACAAATGTTTCTGGAACAGTTTCCCAAAAAGTCAAAAATCTGAATTCAGACCATTACTCTTCATAAGGCTTTCCAGACCAACATCTTTCATCCTCATCTACTGAAGTTGTGTCATTAGGGCCGTGTGGCAAAAATATAGGATCCATCAAGTAAGTGAGAGTACAAGAAAACCAAAATATGATTCTGTAATGTGGTAATCTGGAAAATTCCCAGTGAAAGATATTACTCAGACTTCTGGACAACTTCCAGAGCTCTACACACATATTCCAAAATGTGTATTTAACATGAAGTGGATGAATGCATGAAAAACTACACAAACAGAGATTACAACATAAGATCTTTCAGTTACACAAGCCCATTGTCAGCAAGGTTATGGAAGTAGGGACCTCTTTTTTCTTTATCCTAATCTGACAGTTCTTACTATAGCTGGCCACACAGTGGCACAGCTTCAACAAGAAAGACAACAGACAAAATTCCAGGCCAGTTCTTTAAACACTACCAGTATGCTGAATGAGGAACTGATGTTCCTGTAAAAAAATACCATCGTAGGCTTTCGTTTAGTTGGATTTTGTTGGTTTGGTTTGTTTGCCTGTGTACAGTTTTTTGTTTGGTTGATTGGATGGTTAGGGGTTTTGGTTGGTTGGTTGGGTTTGAATCTGAGGATATTACCTAGGTTTACACGTTTCACTTCTCCAGCTACACCTTGGCCTCCAGTTGTGAATTTGGGAACCAACAAATAATGTGGAAGAGAGCTGAATAGAAAATAACTGAAGAAAGATGGTCACTGATAAAGAGATTGTGCTAATCAGATATGAGATTATAAACATCATAGAAACACCTGATTTGGCAGCAGCTTACCCTTCAGCTTTTCCTAATGGGAAACAAGGGGAAAAAATAGGGAATAGCTGATTAGGGAATTTTACTGAATCTCTGAAGTTGAAAGTCTTGTGAAGGAGATAGTCTTAAAGCACAAAAAATTGGTGTACTGGATATAACTTGAAGTCCACTTTTCACAGCTTCCTGCTATGTACCATGACTAGGAGACATACATTTGCTTCAGAGGACAGAAAGAAATACTGATTAAAACAGTTCTCAGGAAAAATGTATCTCTTCAAAGTAATTTTTACTGCCCAGTTAAGATCACTGTGAATTATGAGAACATAATTTAGAAAACCGAGTTAGGAAAACAAAAATCCCAAAACATTATGAAAGCTGGTTTTGCTGTGGAAACTCACCAATACAAAATACACGACTTTTTTGCGGTTTTGCTTTATTCCTTCGTGCAACAGACAATTCTTTATGTATCCACAAGATGGCAGCAGAAGATCGAATAAAATTTAGTTCTGTGCAAGGGCTCCCACACCTTGACGTTCTTTATTTGCATCTTTGCCTCCAAAGTGGCAGAAATATACTATGTATGGCACAGATCCAGAAATTTGCACCTGCAAAACACTTTAAAATTAGATCAAGTTTTAATAAAGAGTAAATGTAGTACTCAGATTGATTCAAACAGGCATTTTGTAACATATTAGATCAATACTTAAAAATATATATTTTGAAAAAATACCTCAGTGATGGTTTAAAAGAAAAAGGTTAATTCCCAGGTAAGAATATTTCTTCAGTAACATGATTTGAGTTTAGTATTTGATATTCTTTTAAAGGTACAGCAGCATACATTTTATTAAACAGCCCTAAGTTTCATAATATTAAAACATTTTTCAAAGTTAATAGAAATTAACGTAATTTTTAATGGGTTTCTGTCTAAAGGGGTAAAATTTTTTTAGTGGGGCAACTGCTAGGGAACATAGAGCTGATAAAACTTAGTTTATTTTCTAATTTTTTATTTATTAAATCTTAAGGAAACTTTTAGTTTCTGTAGTAATACAAAGTCTATAATGAATGTTCATATTACCCTCTCCTTGGAATCTTCCACATAAATATATGTTATTTGCAAATTGAAATAAGGCCCTTAGGAGTTATTTATTCATTAGTTCCTGTAACAAAGAAATTTATAAAAGTATTCATTGAAATTTTTCAAGATGATTGAACTGTAAAACTTGTACAAAAATTAAACTTTTACAAAAGAAAATCCCTATACCTTTGTAAAAACAAGATATATAATTAACTTACAAAAATAATCTGATATACTTCAGAACTCAGGTGTGTGTCCTTTCTTCTTACAAAAAATACAGTTTATGTACATAATGAAAATGCATATGAAAAGTATTCCAGAAAATAAGACCCTAAGAAGAAGAGAAAACTAATCAAGGAAATTTTAAACCTTATGTCACAGCACACTGCAAATGCTAATAATATGTAGATTATTTGCCACAGCTGCAAAAAGTAAAGAGAAGCATATAATAAATCAGAAATATATTCCAGTAAGGTTTATATGCTGAATGATTAATTTGTCCTTCTCTTCCCAAAACTCACAAGGAAACATGAAAAACAAGTCCTGAATGCTCATGGGAAACTGTCAGCAGTTGTGCAAAGAGTAAATGTAAATTTTTATATGACAACCAAAGGCAACAGACCAGCATGGCTGAGTCAAGGCCTGATGGTCAAACTTAAGGACAAGAAGCAAATGAACAAGCAGTGGACACAAGGATGAGAATAGAGATAAAGTTCAGTTTTTCAGGGATGGGATCAGGAAAGTCAAGGTGCAGCTGGAGCTAAATTTGGCAAGGGGTACAAAGAACATCAGGAAGTGCTTCTACAGGAATGTCAGCCTGAAAAGGAAGATCAGAGAAGGTGTACCCTCCTGATAAACATGACTGGCAAACTGGTAACAATGGACGAGGAGAAGGCTGAGGTGCTCAACAACCTTATTGCCTCAGTCTCTACTGGCAACCTCTCTTCCCACACTTCTCGAGCAGATGAGCAGCAGGATGGGGGCTAGGGGAGCAAAATCCTTCCCACTGTGAGAGGTTTGTGACCAGTTGAGGAACCTGTGTAAGCCTATGAGACCTCATGGGATTCATCCCAGAATCCTGAGGGAATTGGCTGATGTAGTTGCCAAGTCACTCTCCACAGTATTTGAAGTCACTGAGGTGAAGTCCTGGTGATTGAAAAAAGAGAAACACTGCACCCATCTTTAAAAAGGGTAGAGTGGAGGCCACTGAGAGCTACTGGCCTGTCAGCCTCCCCTCACACATTCCCCCACAACATCCTTCTCTCTAAATTGGAGAGATTTGGGATTTGATGGTTTGTCTGTACAGTGAATGGGGGCTTAGTTGGATGGTCCCAACCAGAGGGTAGCGGTCAATAACTGAATGTCCTAAAGGGCATCAGTGACAAGTGGTGCCCCTCAGCTGTCTGTATTGGAACCAGTACTGCTTAATATCTTCACTGGTGGCATAGACAGAGGGATCAAGTGCACTCTCAGCAAATTTGCAGATGATACCAAGCTGAGCAGTGTGGTTGACACACCTGAAGAGCAGGATGCCATCCAGAGGGACTTGGAGAAGCTTGAGATGTGGGCTCATGGGAATCTCATGAGACCACATGCAAGGTGCTGCACCTGGATTGGGGAAACCCCTGGTATCAACACAGGCTGGGGGGTGAACAGATCGAGAGCAGCCCAGCTGAGAAGGACTTGGGAGTGCTTATGGATGAGAGCCTGGACATGAGCCATCAACATGCTCTTGCAGCCCAGATGTGTCCTGGGCTACATCCACAGCAGTGCGGCCAGCAGAATGATGGAGGGGATTCTGCCCCCCTGCTCTGCTCTAGTGAGACCCCACCTGAAACACTGCATCCAGCTCTGGGGTCCTCAGCACAGGGAAAACATGGACCTGTGGGAGAAAGTTCAGAGGAGGGCCACAAAAAGGATCAGAGGGATAGAACATCTCTCATATGAGGGTAGGCTTTAAGAACTGGAGTTGTTCAGCCTGGAGAAGGCTCTGGGGAACCTATCGAGGCCTATCAATACTTAAAGGGACTAGTAAGAAACACGAGTGAAGACTTTTTACAAGGGACTGATGTGATAGGATAAGGAGCAATGGCTTTAAATTGCAAGACAAATTAGAGTAGATATGAGGAAGACATTTTTTATAATGAAAGTGGTGAAACACTGAAACAGGTTTCCCAGAAAGGTGGTAGATGCCCCATTCACAGTCAGATTGGACATCACTCTGAGCATCCAGACCTAGCTGAAGATGTCCCTGTCCATTCCAGGAAGGGTTGCACTAGATGACATTTAAAGGTCACTTCCAACCCAACATAATTTTTTCTGGTCCTCAGTGACTGCCTCATATGTCATCAACACTAGATGTCTGACTTTTTTTTAACCTAAAGTTGCTAAAAAAGTATTTTGGAATGAAAACAGGTTCGATAGTAATCTGATTTTAACTCTGTGAATTGCAGATAATTTCACTAAACTGAGGGAAATGTGTAAATTGCACTCAGAATTCATACTGGTGTAGCAGAAACCAGAACAGAGACCTTAGTGTCAAAGTTCTCTTTTCAATATAATTTGAATAAGATTTTAAAAAAAGAACTATTTAAATCCCTTTGTGAAGTCATTGAAATAATCTAACAAAGTTTCCATTCTATATTTTTGACACTCATGCTGTATTAGGGAAGTCTGGTCTGAACATATCTCTTTCTTTTAGATTGCAACATCATTGTATTCAGCAACAAAGAGAGTTCATACATTTCAAATACGATCACTATGCAGTTTACCCATGTAGAGTTTGCATGAATACATCCTGCTCAGGTTTTTTTCTATTTACCACAAGATGTGTGGATTCCCTACATGGATGAGCAGTCAGTGTCACCCTGTATGTAGATAACTGCTCAGTGGTGTGGTTAAAAGGTTCATTTCTGTTTCTGCAAAAGAAGTATTTCGTTTTACACCACTAACTACTTGTAGGAAATCTCAATCTTTCCATAATTTAACTCAGCTGAGGGAGTTTCCTGATATGTCCCACTGAAAGGGACATGTTTTAGAAAACACTGACATCTTTGCACCACATTTTTAAATGACGACAGTGATTGTCTGCAGACTGATATCATAAAGGGTGTGTTTCTTAAGAGAATGTATGCTTTTTTACTTCATCCCTCTCTAGGGTCCATATAGGCAAAGCACAGCAAGTGACACTTGAGTCATTGTCTGTTGATATTTTAAAATAGAGGGTAATAATAATAATAGTACTAAAAACAAAAGTGCTTTGACTTTCATAAACATTATACATAACTTCAAACTCATAACCTGTATGACCCTGTATATAAAAACTAGTCCTAACAATGAGAATGCAAACTCAGGCATGAAAAAGCTAGGAAACAACAGAATGAAGGTTTCCCTTTGCCTTGAATGTTTCTGTTCAATAAGTGTATTAGACGTAGGTCTTTAACTGCATTCCATTTTCTTCCACTGCACTTCCTTCCCATTTGGCACACAGGATGCATGGCAATGACAAGCTGCTCCCATTTCCTCCTTTGTTTGAGGTATACCACCAATACATAATTTCTACATTTTGTTCAAGATGCATAATGAAACCAAAATGGCATATATCTTTATATTCCCAATCATCCTTTCTGTTCTTATTGTGAGAGTGTTTAAATGCTTCATATCTACTAAGAGGCAGAGTTAGCCAACACCTCTGTGGTGCTTAAAGAAGAGGTCATCAGCCTGCTTCAATGTTACACATAGTGTATTCTAAACTCCATTTAGAAATTTGATTTGAATGCAAAGTGCTGCAGGATGTGACACTCTGCTGTTGCTCATGATGGAAAATTTCCATTTATTTCTCTTTAAAACCTGAAATAAAATCACAATCAGAATATTTTGTATGTGAAAAAACCTGACATTCCAGTATTGCCTCTCTGAGCATGAGAAATTCACAAAATGTCCTTTTGTTTAAATAACAGGTACCAGATGTCACAGCAAGTAAACTACACCTCAGCTGCCTGTGGATTAGTAAATTCCCTGTGTTCAACATTACTTAGATTAATTGGCAGGCCATTTGCTTTTGACGTGCTGCTATTTGCACTGCAGGACAGGGCACAGCCTCAGCTACATGATTGCTTCAAAGTCTACTAAAAAAAGCTGCAGCTTTAGCAACTATAGTAATTTTAAAAAAGCAACAGGCAAAGCCCCCCAAAACCAACACAAGTATTTATGGCTTATGCTTCAAACATGTTTCTTCTGCATATAAACGACAAATAAAAGTGCCTTCAACAATTCTATCTTAAGATATTTTAACAGCCAAAAACATTTTCAAAACCTCTGACTGTTCATTTATAAATCAGAATTGGTATTATGTAGTTTTGTAGAACTTCTTGCTGTCACTCAAGAGGACAAATTGTATATAAAATAAAAACGTGAGCTGGGAATAGCCATGGTAATCTGAATCAACTGGTAAAGTTTGATACCCATCTATATATTTTGAATCAGGTTGTTCAAGGTCTACAGGACTCAAATAGCCCTTCTTCTCTAGCATCAAATATAAAATAAGCAAGTAAAACTGTAATACTTATATCCTACAAAGCATTAAACTGTTCATGTTTCTCATCATCCTCATGTTTGTTAGGGAGCATCACAGAGTAGAATGGCAATATTACTTTACTATTCTACAGAAATATTGGAAAAAAACCCCTACATTTCTGTTCAGACTCTGGATTGTGTAATTTGAAGTGCAAATAACTTGAAATTTCAAGCATCGAAATATTGAACAAGCGTTCAATATACTGTGTTAGTTCCATCCCTTTGAATCAGGGTCAAAAGCAGCCTGAAACTGAAAAAAATTCAGTGGGGATAAAAAAAGGAAAAGGCAGTAAACAAAGATCAAATATGTTCAGGAAGAGAGACTATGGTTTAAAAAAAAAACAAAAAAAAACCCAACCTAAATGAATATTAACTTGTAAATTATTTGTTTAAAATCAACATAAAACTAATCATTCAGACTCCATCTCTAGTAGTTTTGCTGCAAAGGTAGATCTAAATGCTGTGTCCATAATACTTCTTCCTGATAAGGATGAGAAAAGACTGAGAAAAGCTTCTGAAAGGTCTTGCAGTCAGATGTTTGACAGCAACAGCTCTTCTCCAGGCTGTACACTGCTGCAGCATGTGTGTTTCAAGCACAATTGGGAGCTGATTAATACTGACAATTTTGGTCCAGGAGCAGTCTCACACAAGGCCAGTTCTACTCCATTGTCATAAAGCATTCCCTCTGACTTCTCCGATGGGACGTACTGCGTTTGGTACTCAGAAAGCCACACAGAAGGTTGGTGCTGGACATAATGTGCATCTCAGGAGCCAGAGAAGCCCTGGCACACACAGAGACCTGTCAGGTGGCTGATGCTACAGCCTCTTTGCCTCTGAGCACTTGAGCTCTGGAGCTCTGATGTGTCTATCAGAGCACCTACCTCTGCCCTGTCACTGATCAAAAGGAAGAACAGGAACAAGGCCTAGGACATATATAGCCTGACCAAATCTTCCACTTCAGTGCCTTTCAGAGATTCCTCTCTGATACAGGTACTACAGTGGAGAGAAGAATGCCGCTATGTGTCTTCTTTTGCCCATTCTAAGAGATATATATATATAGCATGGTTTATTACATTACTCCTGCTATGCTGAGAAGAATGTTCCTAACCTGAGTCCTCTAGACTCAGTAAAATCCCTGTTCCACTTCCACCCCAGACAGAGACATTTCCCAGAACAGAGACAAGCATTCACCACTTCCCTTCCTAGAAAAACTAACTTGTGACCTTGATATGACTGTTTCAAGCCCAGGGTTTGGCTAATCTGAACAGAGAATATGTTGCCATCCCTCCTACTTCTGATTTTATAAACTTCTATCATATTCCCCCTAAGTAACATTTTTTATATTAGATGTTCTTAGCTTATTCAGTCATTTCTTGCTCAGAAACTGTTCTGTATTTTGCTGCCTTCTCTGAACTTTTCCCAAGTCTATTGTGTCCTTCTTTAGAATCAGAGCTGCTTGAATTATTCAAGGTGTGGCAAAGTCAGCTACCAGCATTATGGTGGCTTGTGTCTTGTTCTGTCTCCTAATTGTCCCTAGCATTTTATTTGTTTTTCTGAGCACTGGTATTATAAAACTGGTATTTCAGGAAATGGCTTTTTACACCCCAAGATAACAGTCTTGAGAGGTAATGGTTAGTTCAAAGCCTATAATTTTATATGTGAAATTAGGATTGTTTTTCTTCCATGTACATCATGTTGTATTACTTACACTGAATTTCATTTGTCACTTTTTTGCCCTTCAGTCTTACAGTCTTCTTTTAATTCCTCACAGTTAGCTTTCAAACTTACTGTCTTGAATAATACAGTTCTTCAGCAGCCTTTTTCTTTTCAATAATCTCCTGCTTTCCAGGTCAGTGATGAATACCTTTTACAGTGCAGGCCCCTGCTTACCAGCACTGATGACCTATCTCCGCTTCAAGGACTGACAACTTGCTCCTATTTGTGTTTTTCTTTCTCTTAACCAGTCATTTATCTATGCAACAAATGCCTTTGCTCATGCCACCTAATTTACTTAAAAGCTTTGTGTGAGATACTTTGTCCAAAGGCTTTTTGAAATCTTTGTAAACTAAATAAATTCCCCCTCCTCTCCCACAATCACTCAATTTCAGAAAAGTCTCCCGCTGAGAGCAGCTCTGTAATGGGACTCTCCTCTCCCCTTGTTCTTCTGCAAGGTTCACCACTGAAACGTCTCAACAATGACCTTTTTCTGCTTCTTTGTTTTTAGTATACCTTTTGTATTCTGATCATCAAATGACCATATAGACTTCTTGATCCTGATGTGTGTAAAAAAATAATATTAAGTTTTGTTCCCTTCGCCACTTGTTTGTTCTTCTTAATTACTCTTTATACTTTCGCATTCTATAATCCTTCCTAGCTTCCTTTGAATGTAAGTGTATAACTTCAGCTTTTTTTTTGTTTCTAGAAACCTCCCTTATATTATGACTCAATTTTTGCTTTAAATCTTATAGTCTAACTTGCTTTACAGAGATATTAAAAATATCGATTCTTTTTTATGAAACAAGTGGCATGTTGCTTTTTTTTTTCTCTTCACCCTGGAAAACTGACTTTCTGAATTGCTGCTGTGTTTAAAGTGGGAACATAAGAGGAACAAAAATGACATTTACTCTCTCAAGTGATCCAGAGAACACTTTTCTTATGAAAGCCTTCTATGCACACAACTGGAAATGGTCTCCTTACCAAGTTTATTCCTGGGGATTTTTTGGGGGGGGAGTGGCAAGGGGATAATTAGACTAGATTAGTTTAAGTGCATGGGTCAAATTTTTCTTGCAAAATTTAAAGCAGGCAACAGAGATTTGAATTGATAAGACAGTGAAAGCCTAGACAATAGAAATTAATCATGATTTGCATTTCTGGGCAAGTAGCTGGGGAGAAATATTGTCCCTTGGATCACGTACCAGGAAGTGTATATTAATTTTCTGCCTTGCTGTAGACGTCGTGAGTGAAAAGCATAGAGAAAAGGATGTGTTCTGAACATTTCAGAATCAGGTCTGTGCCTTTAATATGCTTTCATGGAATCATTTTAACTACCACCTGCTTTGGATTACTGTAATTTCCCCTGGCTTAAATTGAAGTAATTTACAAAAGATTCTGACATCTTTCTTAAAGGTTACAGAGTAAAGAGAAAAAGACGAAAAGATCAAATTTCACAAAGAACAATTCAGTAAAAAATCATGTGTGATGAAAATAATCAAAAATTAAGGGTTTTTTCCTAGAAAAGACTGTAGTTACAGCCTTTCATATAGCAAGAACACTAACATTCTAGATCACAACTATTTATCTGGAATAATATTATATTTGTTTAAATATATACCACTGTAATTTTTGTCTTTTTTGTTCTTTATCACACCATTATTTCATTTTTTGTAGTGAACTGTGTAGTGGGTTGACCCTGAATTGACAGGCAATCTTTTAAACCAATAACGCTTCTCTAAATTTCCATATTTAAACCACGTGGGAAGGCAGAGTTTGGGGCCTTCCTTTCCAGCTCGCCTGCCAGAAGGTGGGGGGGGTGGCCCCGGTCTCCAGGCCCCGCTGGGCCGGGCCGGGGTCTCTGCCAACCCCCCTTCTCCCAGCGCCACGGTACGGACCCTGGGTTGTGAAGGGGGAGCTATCCCTGAGCCGCAGATGTAGCTGAAAACATCTGAGTGGTTTTTTGGGACTGGCAGGACCTTCTCTTCACCACACTGAGTCAGCGAGAGCCAAATAAAAGCCTCCTGCCTGCAGCTGGTGCGTTTCTGCTCTGAAACGAAGAAGATGCCGTGCGGCCAGCAGCGCGGAGAGAGAGCGAGCAGAGGTCTCTCTCCACTGTGAAGCCAAGCGGTGTCATGGCGATTTTCAGAGCCCGACAAAAA